>WBMZ01017008.1:0-29519 GCA_013400975.1 Atrichornis clamosus | reverse complement strand
CGCCGGCCCCGGCCGTGGCCGCACCGCCGCCCTGTGGCTCCGCACCCCGCGCAGCCGCGGCCCGCGGGCCCCGCCTCGAACCACGGCGGGCACGGCGACGGCACGGCAGCCCCGCCTCGGCCAGCACCCCCGAGGGAGCCGCTGCAGCAAAACTGCGTTTTAAGCAACGTGCTCCACAAGCATTGTCCCCACAAACGGCACAGCAGTATGGATTTAGTGATTTTTAAAGAGGATCTGCTGGATCAGCCTCGAGAGAACTCGAACCCTTTTCACCGATGGATCTTTATACTGTGTGAATGGAAAATGATACATGGGCTCTGCAGTGGTGAGAAACCTGCAGGTACTCGGAGCAGAACCTCTCATCAGAAGACTCATCAGACTCATCAGAAGCCTTGATAAGTGCCCAAGGGTCAGACTTAACTGCGTTAGCAAGAGCAGCCTGGTGGGGACATCCAGCAGCATTTATGCTTGCTCTAAATACATTTTGGAGTGTGTCATGAATGGGTATGCTATGGAAAGAATGAAGGTTCCTTACCTCAGCAAGAAAGAATATTTCTAATGGAACTGAAACCTGAATGCTCTTGGGAGCTATGCAGCTTCCAAGGGAAATCACTGCAGTGCACTGTCCAGCTCAAACCAAAGGATCCAGCAAAAGAGGAACAAATAATGAATTGGCAGATAAAGCAACTGAAACTGCTGTCCACCAACCTATAATGAGTGTGCCACCAAAATAACTCCCTCTGCTGGTGTCTGACCAGAGATCAATAATCCAGCCCAAATATATGCAGAGGTTACTCAGGAAGAATGGGGTTGATGGAATAGTTGGGAGGCTGTGAAAGATGAAACTGGAATTTTGGCTATTGGGAGATAATCCATTTTAGCAAGAAAGTATTTAATGACTTTGGCTAGGTGATTTTATGATAAAATACATGGAGAGATGACAGCAATTGTTAACCAGATGGAAAAATGTGGGCAGTCCCCAGACCACATATGGCATAAAAACAATTGTGAGTTTTTGTCCCACATATTGGAAGATTTCTGATGCAAAACCCAACAAAATGTTGAAGGACGATCATGATCATATTTCCCATTCCAAAGACTGCAAATTGGTTGTGCTGACATGCCTCCTCTGAGCAGATTTAAGCACCTACTGATAATGGATCAGCTCTCAGGATGGGTAGAAGCTTTTCCCACCAGGAAAACTGCTACTGTGGGAATGGTTAAGGCACTCTTGTGGAAAATCCTTCCCAAATATGGAATACCTGAAAGCATAGAACCTGATAGGAGTTCTCATTTTCCAGCAGGAATATGAAACAATATCTATAAAAGTTTAGGAACACATTCAATATAATTCGCAGTCCTCACGAGAGGTGGAAAGAATTATTAGGACTCTCAAAAACATAATTGCTTGAATTTGTTGTCAGGTAGGTTTGAAATGGCCTTTAGGAATAGAGCTGTGGGATATTAGAAATACTTCTTGCCACCCTCTAGGGTTGCCACCAGCAGAAATAGTGTTTGGCAGGCACTTAAGCTGTATCTGTGACCTCTGTCCCTTCTACCACCACCCTCTGACATGGAGATGAACAAGTTACCAAATTTATACTGGGGACACAAAAACATCTACATGAATATAGGGCACAAGCCAGATGGTTTCAACCAGTTTTATTATTGGATTGTCTTCTATACCTTAAGATCCTAGAACAGTTATTCCAGCTCAGGTATTAAACCCTTCCTTGTATAGATGTTTTGTCTCCTTTTGTTTTCTAGAATGCAAGGACCAGGGAAACAATTCCAAGAGAATGAGGTAACTTAAGAAGGGTGGCTCAGCAACACTGAAAACCAGTAAGAAAATTAAGAGACCACCAATCAGAATTAAGTGACTAGAGGTGCAGGTTGAGCGATGGGTGGTACGGGTATAACTGAGGGGCATGATCTGGGGTAGGGGTCCATCTCCAGAGGCACACAGCTTGAGCTGTAACCTGAGAACTAATAAAAGAGGAATTGGAAACCTTCACTTGGACTTTACATTAACCAGTGGGATCCTAGGGTTGGAGCCTGTTATGGTGGCCAGTGTGTGTAAATCTGTAACACCTGTCAGCTTATATGGTTCTAGATATTGCCATGAGGAAAGGAAAATAAACTTTACTTCTAAAAAATCAGCCACACTACTGATTAGGCTGATATAATTACATCAATAATAAAAACCATCAGACCTTTAATTAGCCCAGTGGTACTAAAGCCTGTGTGTACTTTGTAGTGCCCGTTCTGCTTTTCCAAGTCAAGTTTTGGGTCTGTGTTCTGTAACTGAAGCTCTCACCTACAGAAATTTGGCAATTTGTACCGTATAAAGTTGGTTGCTCTGGAAACTGGCTGCAATTTCTTCCAGTTTCACAGCAAGAGCTGCTGAACTGCAAGGCAAAGCAGCAGCAGCTCTATTTACTTGCTTCCCCAGGCCAATGAACTTGCCACAAGAGTGACAGATTATTTTTCTCATTCTTACTCACGAGGCCAACCCCAGGAGGTGTTTGTGACTGACTTGAGAAAACACTGAAGCCTCAAAATATCTCACAAAAAGCTGGAATGGAAAATCTCTCACAGGCCAGAACAGTACCAGACATCTGCCCGAGCATTAGAAGGGGGCATGCAAGGCATCTATAGAGGGTTACAGAACCAGGACCATTTCCTAAAGAGAGCCCTTCTGTCTTGTGCCTCCCTTCTACTTCCCAAACCTACGAGCACTGACATCCTCCTTTTCTGCAATGACTTTTGGGTATTACTTACATATTGCTGCTGCTACATTATCAGCCTGTTACTAGTCACCCAATTCATGATCTGAGCTCCTTCCTTCACCAAGCCATTCATCAAACAATCTGGAATAGCTCAGGCACCCAAAAAACACATCCTGCTAGCACAGGACAAAGCAGTGGGTGTTTTAACACCCAGGAAAGCACAGCGTTTCCTATGAGATTTTCCTGCTTGTGTTAGGAAGTATGAGGAGAGATTGTCAGAAAGTCTCCGTTTCCTATCTCCTCTTTCCCCCAGGGACCTGATACACTGACTGACTGCAGTAAGTGTGGGATACCCAGCCCTTTCTCAGGAAGGTGTGAATTACCTCCCCTGTGCCACATGGCCAGCCGTGTGCCTGGGCTGCTGGCATATGGCAAGGCAACACTCCAGCTTCTCCTTTGCTAACTTGCTGTTTTAACATACAGTGGGGGAGAGAAACAAAAGGTATGAGGAATGTCAGGAAACTCTCATGTCTAATATGGGAGATCCTGTCCAAACTATCTCCTCAGCAGATGCCTTAAACTGCAGGGAGTCTTCTGTGTGGCAGGGATGAGGTCAGTTGGCCCCATGCATTCAGAAAATAAAAATGAAGGTCCACAAGCTATTGTTTGTTTTCTGTTAGTTAACACTGGTTGCTCTGTATCAGATTGTACCCTACCACCACTGCTGAACTCATGCATTTATTAATCTACAGCTTAAATAGACTTAGTAAGTCTTTTAATTAATGGGTATTTCAGCAGGCATAAGCTGCCACAACACTCAAGATTACTTGTTTGAGGCATCAGTGTAACTGCTGTGCCAGCAGAGCATTACAGAAACCATTTGATACTATATATTTGATTAAATGCTTAGATTATACTGCCCATATGGACTTGATGTAAAATTCTTCATGTCTAATTTGCACCAGTAGTACAGATGCAAATCAGAGCTGGAGAAAACATTCAGGCTTGCCTTCCTCTCTCTCTGCAGTAACGTAGTTCATATAGGAGGGGTGCAGCTAAATGGTAATTATTTTTCAGTTATTGGTTAACAATTTCTGTACATTAGCTAAAGCAAATATAAGGTTTTTCCTCTAGCTAAAGACTCAGGGTATCCTGGCAAGGTAATGACAAGTATAATCAAGGCAAAACAGGCAGCCACAAGAGAGCTTTCAGAGCTCTAGACAAGTATTCTTTTTAAGATGCTGAGATATTTTTAGGGTCCAAGCTCCGCTTGAGCTCCTGAAGGGGTGCAGCATCAGTAGATTAAAGCATTGAGAGTTCATGCAGAGCACATCAGAGGTTGCAGAAGAAAAAGGCATTAGGTTTTATGGTTCTATGGAGGTAGCAAGGAGGGCACAAATGCCATGCTCTGGCTTGGGGAGACTTGGCAAGACAGTGGGCTGAGAGTGAGAGAACTAGGTTGTTAAACACAGGGAAACAGAAGCAGCTGAAAAACTCCATAGCAATGATGCAAAGGAAATAACAATACTCTCAATGTCCCCCAATTCAGTTCTCCTCATGATCCTGTGGAATTAGAAATTGACAAATCTCCAACCTCATACAGATTCAGAGAGAGAGAGAGATACACTGAGCTCTATTGTCAGGATCCAGGCTTGATTTTGCTGATGAAATGTAAACAGAAATGCATCCAAAGATGCAGAAAGGGCCTACCTGGTCTTCAAACCCTTCAGGGATGCAAAACCAATGCAAGTTTCCTTTTCATAATGTAAGATTGTGATCAAAATGGCACAGAAAAGAAATGAGGGCATGCTTGCTTTTGCCCAGTAAATTTTTTCAGCCTTCCTTACGAGGAACTGTCATAGAATTGTTTTTATTTTTCAGATGTCACATTAACTCCAAAGATGTGTCTCCTCACATGAGTGAGGAAACAGAACCTTACCATCTCTTCTGCCCCAAAACTTCTCCCTCTGCTCCCAAGGGCAAGAGACAAACAGTGCACTGCAAGGAAAGTCTCATACATAATTGATAAGATCTGTATGCTTATGATTAAACTGCCACAGCTCTTCTTCAGTAATGCATGAAAACAAGAGAAAAGGCCCTCCAGAGATGGGGGGGCTTCAATTATTTACACAGATGAAAGAATAAAGTGTTTGTTATTCTCACATAACTAGCAAGTAGCTAGAGAGGGCACTCAACTCCACAGACAAATTTCTCTGAGCAGCTGAGTAAATTAGTGCTTCTTATCATGGCAGTGACACTGGTTCATTCCATACTGCACGAGACACAAAAACTAAGACTCATCCAGAGCTGACAGGTGAAAGTTACTTGTCCTGTAACCAATACAGATCCCATTCTTATCTTTTGGGTGCTTTTCGCCTCTCATTGCCTGCTAAGTGCAAACAGCATCAGCTATGAGGGATTTAGAAATCTGAAGTGACTGAAAACAGACACAGGCTTTGGAGTTTATAGCAGATATAATTTAACAAAAATTCAAAATACATTTTTCTGACATATTTTTAAAAATAGTTTTAAAAAATATTTGCCCAGATCAGGTTAAAATTATTTAAAAGCATAGTTACCATGAAGCAATCTTCAAAAGTGACATTTCACATCATCTTTTCCATTGAAACAAAGATCATGGTTCTAACATGTTTTCAAATAAAGGTTTAACTTCAAATATTAATTAAAAAACACTGGGTAGCAGCACTTATTCCTCAAAAATCTCCCTGTCTCCCAAAGTCAGTCCTGGCCCATTGCCACCTTAACTTTTTTTGCATATTCAAAATATATTAACACAGGACTAAGGAAATTAAACTCAGTGGAGAACAGAACATATTATCAGAGGAGAAAGAAAATTGGGATATTTCCATAACCAGAATTGAGACTTCCTGGTAACACTATCTGTATTTGCTGCCTTTCTCACTGAGCTGAAGGCAGCAAAAGCCAAACCTCCCATCACCACCAGCTCAGATTGTAGTCACACTGTATATAGCTGACCTTCCCGTGTCCTTTACAGACATTAAAATTCAAATCAAGTTTTATCACTACAGTATGCCCAGAGTGAATTCTACCCAGTAACTTTTACCCATCTCACAAAATGAAGCAATTATTAAAACATTTTGAAAACTAATTAACTTCTATTAATACAGAGATTTAAGAAAAAAGAACATAAAAATACAAGATTCAAGACAAGATTCAAGAGTAATTAACCAGATGTTAACTGAGCCCTTTAAATCAACACCTTGTTTTGTGCCTGCACAACCAACAGAGAGGCAACATCCTTATACAATCTGTCTTCCAGCTGCGTTCCTTCATAAGCACTGACAGCCTTGATGAGGATAGTCCTTGCTTCTGTCACACTGAATGATCTTGCTGTTTGCCTAATTTACTTTTATTGATTTTTTCTTCTTGGCTTGCTTTTTGGACACAGCACCTAGAGCTGAAATGCCCACTGATGTCTGAGGCAGGAGTAGTTTTCCAGACTGTGTTGGGTACTTGGTTTTCATAAGGACTTTAAACAGTGGCTGGGACAACATATGTTTCAGTTGTTTTTTCATTCCCTTCAGCATCTTTTGCTTCTGGCTTTCTTCTTGCTCATTAGCTTTTCTTCCTTGGGGCAGAAATCAAAGATACAGAATGTTACAAGAGAACAACTTGCATTGCAGGCCTTTGTAGTGATAAGGGCAGGTGCTAACCTCAGCTTTCTCTCTCTAATAAGGTCGTTCAACTCCCATACAGTCATCTGTGACACACTTCCAGATCACCCAGGCTATCCACAGGGTAACAAGATCGAGAAAATTCCCAACTACTGAGTACCCATAGCCCAGGTACCCAAGCCTTTCAGTTGGCTCTCAACACAGAACAGACTAGGGAAAAAAGGCAAGGGGGCCCCAGAAGATAAGGTATTCCCCCAGGGCTTCTTGCTCAGGTAGAAGCTGCTTCTGTGCATTTTGCTACTTTATGCATGCCTCATTTCAGCACCTGTAAAACAGGAAGTACGTTCCTCCTTATACATAAAAAGCAATGAGATGTTCAGATTTACTAACAGGATAAAGAAGGGCATAGAAAAGATTTGAGACATTTAATAGGGTAAGAGGCCTGAACTGGAGAGAAAAATGAAATGAAGTTTGCTGTAAGGTAAAATTGAAGGCACATTACTAAATCCTTTGTAAATGTGTAAGAAGCACTTCATTTATAGGAGGAATGATTGAGAATTTAATTGGTCTCCAACAAGCTACAGAAGAATCAGAGACTGAGTACACTCTAAAGCAATCTGGCGAGTTTCTGGGTGGCAATTACACAGTGTTTCACTTGAGAGCCACAACTTACTTGGACTGGATGTGCTGCTTGGAAACTCATTCCAAAGCACAGCATACTCACATTATGTCAAAACAAGACAGCAAAGTGCTAATTATCTGAAAGCACTCCTGAACAATTTAGACAGCAATGGTTAGTGTTTGCTTGCAATGTGGTTGAGAACCAGCTAGTTCAGCCACGAATAAAGAAAAACATTAATCTAAACATGCTTCAAAATTAAGGCACCAGCATATTTAGCAGCTAACAGGTTAGAGACATTAATCTGAAGTGACCCTGCAGCACCTCTATTCAGCCTGCCTTCAAAGAACTGGTAGGAAATGGTACCTTCAGCTCCTAAAATATGAGCACAGTGATGCATTTTACAGTGCATCTAAGCTTTGCAAAACTTCATGCCATTGAACTAACAGCCACTGGCAGTTGTACAGCCCTACACATTCTCTCAGGCACAGCCTGTACAACATTTAATTTAAAAAATACAAGAAATTTACTTCTGACAAACTAGCAGAAACCTCATTGACTTGAATATATGTATTAGCCATTTAGCCCACACAACTCAACCTACATAAGGCTCACATAATATTTGGTGTTCCCTAGCACTTCCTGGGTGTTCCCACACAGAGCTGTCAGTCTCCCATCCTCATGCCTGACTACAGGGGAGTGGGAGAGAGAAAGAGAAGTGTGGAAACAGCCTTGTCGTTGACACAGAGGGGACAAGACTCAATCAGGACATACTGGGTTGCTTAGATTACTTTGAAATGCCTGCCAGAAGCTAAACAGTTCTTGTCTTACGACACGTAGGCTTGTCTGCAACTTGCCAGAACTGTCACACCTCACTCCCTCAGCTCCAGCACTGTCTGCTGCGTGACCATCCTGAAGGCACCAGTAACACCACGTATGACTACACTACACACACTCCTTTCCTTTCCCTTCTGTCCTGAAGGTTCTGGGGAGTTTCTCTGTCATGGTGGGGCTTCTTCCGGACACCAGTGCTATGGGACCAACTGAGCATACCCAAGAACAAATATTTTCTACTTGCCCATCAACATGTCATCATCAAGATCAATCTCAAGAGCCTCTGCAGCTTGCTGGAGCCAGGAGTTGTGCTGCTTTGCTCGACTGTTGAAAAATTCTGCCTTCTCAATCTGCCTTGCCAAATTCATCCGTTCCTGCAACAAAAGTACATTTAGACATTATGATCAGGCTTAAATGTGGAGTACTTTCGCAGAATCAGTGTTTGAGAACATGCACTACAACTGGGGTGCAGAGACACTTCTGTTCCCTACCCATATCCCAGGAGATGCCCCACATAATAAAGACAGCATCATTAACTAGTGTTTTCCTTCTTCAGATCCATGATAGAATTTGACTTCTAAAACACCTCAACTACTAAACATACCTCAATGTTAACTCAACATTCTATTAACAAATCTTTATAAATATATGAGAGACATCAAGAGCAAACCATGATTTAGATACCAATAATTTCCAAGTTACATATTTACATAGGACAGCTTGATCCCAACTTATTAGCCTCAGCAGTAAGGGGCAGCCACAACTTTCATCCCACTCTGAAGCAGTAAACTCCTGCAGGCCATATGGAAGGAACAGCTCAGGTTTTCAGGAATGCAGCTGGATTTTGTTTAGACACAGGACAGCATGTCCTGTCCTTCTTCCCAGCTGCACACAGATGGAACAAAGATGTCCAGCAAACTTAACCTGATCTGCAGCCTCAGCTGGGCCAAACAACTAATGCACTGTGGAAAGAAAATCTTCACTAACAGTAAATATCAGCCAACCAGCATCAAGTTCTGCTCTCCGAAATGCATCTGCAGTTGCACAAAACACACCCTGTGAAGGAAACTGATTAGTCTAGTGATACACTGTAACAGCACCTGCCAGAACTCCCAGATAATTACCATACAGACATAGGAACTTGTATTTGCAGTGGACTACTAAGTCAGTCACTTAGATCACTACAATAAAATTCAAGTAAGCTTTTCCATCTCTGTAAAACTTAAGTCCTCTTGAGGTCTACCCCAGTTCAACAGTTCTATTCCTCTCAAGTGTGAAACCCCTTCAGACTTTTCCTGAACTTGAATGAAGGCATGCAGAAGGAGGGATGGAGCATGCCAAAGAGACAGACATAAAGAACCAGTAGCATATTAGACCCAACTACAGTGACTTTGTGAATAAGCCCAGAACAAAGAGTAAAGAGACCTGACTGTTCAAAGGGTTAGGAGGCTGGAGTCCTGCAACTACAACTACAAAGACATCTCTTCTGAGGAGAGGAACACTATTACAGATAGATCATTGTGAGATAGACAGTAACAGGAAAATGTAAGTGTGAAAACAATATTTATTTGCCCAGTAATTGACAGAGCATGATAAGAGCGAGGAACTACTCATCAAGAAACACAGAAGGAACCTCTGAAGAAACAGTCTTCAAAACAACAGATTTCTTTCAGTAACTAGAAATATTTAGTGGGTGGAACGGGGCAGTGGGGGACACAGGGGTGAAGATTGGATTCTATTCATTACTACCAAGAGGAGAAAGAAAAATAAATGCTTTCATAGACTCATTTTTTCCTCTTTCAGAAAGCTGCATCTCCTGGAAGACTCATAATAAAGACCCTATTTGCAGCAAGCCTGGGTTTTCAAACTTGCTGTCATTATTCCCAAGGTGAGGATGCTGCTGTTGCCACTGGGGAAGACCCTTAGCTCAGTCCAAGCCAATTAGATAGGCCTGAATCAGAATACCATGAGGAAGATACCTGTTGCATTATCTGACTGCTTGCATTCTCCCCTGTTCTCAATGACTGTGCAATATTCAGACATTCCAACTCCAGCTGGATTCCCTTCAAATCCAGTATTTAAATACGTCCCATTTTTACACGGCTGATATCATCCAAACTGTTAAGGGAATGCTGAGACACGAAATGGTCTCTTTTTCAAGAAGTAGAAAGTCTGCAGTGACTAGATGCTTTCTAAAACACATTGCTTTGTAAATCCTAACCAGTCTGTCTTGTGAATTAGTGAATGACTAAATTCTCCTTAAAATGGGCAGTAACCTAGAAAAGGGAAACACACTCAGTTTGACAGGGTTCAGTGGCAGCTGTGGCCTCACAGTATAGGAATTTTTAGAACAGCAGACAACTCACTACTTCAAATGAGAAGAGGCAGGTGAAAACCACTGTCCTCCCTGGACCTGCTACTGTTCTCTAGTCTGTTCCTAACACAAGAGGCTTTGAACAATGTAGTGAGCAGAACCATCCCAGCTCCCCAGCCACAATTCCCTAGAAGTGATACTTATACTTGAACAGCTTTCTTGGGCCAGCTACTGAGGAGAAATCATAAATACTGTTTTAAAAAAAAATAAAGCGTTATTAACTTCATTTTCTAATCCAGGTCCTCAGGAGTAAATTTCATCTGAAACCTGAGAAGAACACAATAGGCAATATCATATCAGTAATATAACCAGTAATACAAGCAAGCAAGCAACTCAGGCTGCAAAAAGACCATTGTTTCTTTACCTTGATAGAAGTCATGCACTTGGTATCAACTGGGAAAAATGGCAGCTCTTCACTCTTCTCCAATGTTTTATAAATTTTTCGAAAATTGATCAAGTCCTCGGGGCCAATCAGCAGCAGGCTGAGGCCTTCACTGGCAGCTCGGGCTGTTCGGCCGCTTCTGTGCACGTACAGCTCGGAAGTGCGAGGGACCTGCAGGCATTCAGAGGAGCCATGAAGCTGGCCACGGACAGCTACCAGCAGCCTGGCATGCTCTGGACAAGGGGCTACTGAGGAATATCAGGTTTTATACACTCATGGTACACTGCACGTAACACAAATGAAAGTAATGCAAAAGATCATGTCTTGACTTTTTGTTCTCTGATCCAGCATTCTTCCTTGCATAATCTTTTGTGAGTCTCTCCTAACTTCTGACCCTCTGTCTTTTCATTTGCAAAGCAGGAAAACATTTTATGTGTCCTCAGAGAAGAATTATAAGGCTGAGTCATTTGACACCTTTGGATAGCAAAGTTAAGCAAAAAGCAAGGAGGACCATATCTATTATGTCATTTCTGATCTATAATCACACATTCATAAAGTGCTACCTACTGCAGGCAGTCACTGCAGCAATGAGGTCTCTAAGTACAAAGCACTAAGGACAGTTAAATGATTTAATCTCTACACTTGGGACTATACTATACACAGGACCAAGAATTAGTTTTATAGAGTTCAGGATCTGGACCAGCAAAAGCTTATTTCAAAACCAAAACAGTAAAAGTAAAAACATTAAAAATACTTAACCTGGTAGTGGATGACGTGCTGCACATTGGGAATATCAAGACCACGAGCTGCAACATCTGTTGTCAGGAGGACACAGCTGAGAAGGTGACAAAATTTAGTGAACATAAAATTGAGGAGTAAATCATCTGCCAAGGAACATAAAATACAAAGACCTAGAAGTACCTACCACAGCAGTTTAAGAAACAAGATTTATACTATATCATCTGCTGGAAATATACATTCTGTTTGCCCTTACAGAAATGATACCCAAAATTGCCTCAGGGTAGTCTTGAGACAACAATTCTTAAAGTAAAATTTAAAAATGCAAGTTGCCTTCAGCAAGTCTATTCTGCTTCCAATAGAGAAATTAACTACTTTGCTGGATCCTGTTTTCCTATGTTTTTCTTCTTTCTCAGTTCACAAGAATGCTAGGATAAATTGTTGTTCAATGAGGAAGGGGTGTGTGCAGCCCTTGGTTACACTTTTCAGTGCACCGCCCAGGGTGGGTTTAAAAGTATCTTTAGCTTGAGATGACCATACCATTAACAACACAGCTGATCCTCTTGCCAGTGCAGACATGTTATTCGAAGTTTTACCAGTTGAGAAAAATCACATTATTAACACTGTATGTTTAAATAACAGCTTTCTGGGGCCAAAATATCTTCTACCAACTAGCACTCAAATAAGCTCTCTCAGTAAATGAAAAGCTAGAAATATAAGATTCTGTTCTGACAATTAGTGTTTCTCCTTATCCCTAGGTAAGAGGAACTACTCAAAGAAGCTTTTCTTTTATATAAACAGCCTACTACAGAGACTAAAGTCTCCCTATGATGTAGAACCATTTGTTTTAAAAACAACTCCCAGCAACTGAAATGAGTTACTTTTAGGTAATGGAAATTTTTTAAGATTTTATGGCATCTGACTGCATACTCTATTGCTACAAGGTTCAAAGCAGAAATAATGGGAGAAAATTCTACAGCTTGCAATCTGTAGAAGGCTGTGAGAGATGGTCTCATAAATTTCTTTCTTGCCTTGAAAATCTGCAGTCTCTGAAAACACCTCACCTGACCTAAGCAAATCCCATCAATACATTTGCCAAGGGATACTGCAGATCCATCACAGCAATTCAACCTCTGTTCTCCCTGCCTGAATCTATTAACAAGGTACAAATTCCCAGCCAGCACACAGCAGTTCACAGCAGGCCGGAACTGTGAGGCTTCTGGATCATGAAGCACTGAGACTGCCAATCTCTTCCCAAAGGCCATCCCAAAGACACCAGGAAACAGTTTTTCCTAAAATGGCAGGACAGGTCTGCCTGAGCAAGCCCTGGCTGCCCACTACTGCTGAAAAGCACAACTGCCCCTTCTCTTGCACTGCTCTAGGGTACTTTGACCCTCTGGAAGCTAATTTGTGTAACGAAACCCGCAAAACCCCAACAGAGCAATGAGTGCTTAGTTTTCTGATGGTTTAGGGAGATCAAATGAGCTGCAGAGCCAGGATGTGAGCAAGATGGTTATAAAAACATGTCTGAAAACTGGGCACACGAAAGCTCCTTCAGCAGCAACGAGCTGCCAGACTACACGGTAATTTAGGCTCCAGGGGACCTCAGGAGGTCTCCAGTAAAACCTCCTCCTCCAAGCAGGATGAGCTGCAAGGCTGGACCAGGCTGCTCAGGGCTTTATCCAACTGAGCCTCATCCAAGAACAAGCAGCCTCTTCCAATGCTCAACTCCTCAGTGAGAAAAAGCCCTTTCTTACATCCAGCCTGAACCTCTTGTTTCAACTTGCACCCATTACCCCTCATCCTCCCATCATGCACCACTCTGAAAAGCCTGGCTCCATCTTCTTGATAACCATCTTTTAAGATATTAAAGGGCTGCCCTTAGGTCCCCACGAAGTATTTTTCCCAGGTGATACAAACCCAATGCCTTCAGCCTCTCCTCTTGCAGAGCCAGTGCTCCTTGAACATCTTGGTGGCCTTCCACTGAACTTGCTCCAGTTCATCACCTCAACTATCCTGTGAAAGCTCATCCTTAATCATTAATAACTTGCGCTCATGAATGGGGAACTCACATCCTCAGCTAACTTCCCCAACCTGCCCCTACTCCAAGAGAGCTGTTTCTCCTCCCCACTGCCCTTTCTGCAATTTCTTTTTTTCTCCACTAGGAAGTTGAAAATCAACTCACCTCTCTCGCTCAGCAAACCTTTCCAGGTTTTTCAGCCTTTGCTTTTGGTGCATGTTGGCGTGCAAAGGAAGAGGGTCACAATTTAAGATTGTGAGGAGAGAACTGAGGCGTTTTACACAGTCTATGCTGTTTGCAAAGACCATGGTTCTCCCTGGATACTGGAGAAGAAAGTAATAGAGATAATAGTCCTTCTCATTTGTGTTACAGTGGATTCTGGTTTCTGTCAGAGTCTCAACTGTAGCCTCTTTTCTTGTTAAGTCTATTACTTTGGGTTTGCCCTTTATTCCTACTTTTTCCATTAACAATTCTAGTTTGGTCTTCTTGTCCATCTTTTTAGCATTCTTTTTTTGTAAAACTCTTGTGGGAGTCTGATGGACTAAAGTCAAAGTGGCAGAAAAAACAAAAGTCTGTCGTTGAGGGTTATACTGTGAATCATTTAAGATTTCCAGCAACTGAGACAGCTCTAAGAAGTGACCTTTCTCAACCATTCGGTCTGCTTCATCAATCACAAGGCACCTGCCAAGTAGAAAACACACAGTAAAAATGCACAGCTAAATACAAACCTTATTCATTTAAAAAGAACTTTTCCTGCTAAACACATATGGGATGTTATGCATATAAAACTGAAAAGAACACCAGGTATGCTGGAGCAACTACAGTAGCCTTCTGCATTTCTTTTTGAAAAATCAGGTTTTACTTCTGTCTTTAATTGACATTTCCCTCCATCATAATAACCAATGTGCATTTCAATAAAACACTCTGACAGAAACAGATCATATGTATACTAAATTATTTAATCAGTTAGTAAAACTAATCAGTGTGCAGGGCTGCCCAGTTCAATATCCAGCAGTTACTCGAAAAGTTACCTGAGCTGACGAAGATTTGAAAGGTGTGGGTGTCTCTCTTTAACTAACTCCCACAGACGGCCTGGGGTTGCAATTACAATTTCTGGCTTTCGATTCAGTACACGTTCCTGCTTCTGTGCAGCCATGCCTCCAACTAGGATTGCAGTCTTAATGCCTAGAACATGTAAATAACAGATTTTATTTCACTAATTTACCAGTGAATGTTTTTATATAGATCTACTTAATGAAGTGTTTTAAACAGCCTATACTGCAACTTTCAAAGAGCATTTTGGCCAGGAAACTTCAGGGGTTTTATGTAACACTGAACATACAGCAATGCATTCAATTTTACAAGAAAATCCTTCTTATAGTTAGATGGCAAAAACTAGTGCACCTGTCTTCCAACAGCGTGAAGAATCACTTCCACAGCTGTTAGCTTTGTTTACACTTATTTCAGAATCTCATGTTTTGTCAATTATATTTGCATGAACAACCACGTTCCTGTTTTGAATACCCAGAAGGTTCCTTCAAGAATAAGACTGAGAAATGCCTGTCTGGCTAAGTAACTGCTCATTTGCTATGGAATAATCCTACCAAGTACACTGCTGCCCGATTAATGATTCTTGTGCAGCAGCGCAGACCTCGTTAGCTTTAAGCAGTTTGCTGAGGTACTAAAAGGAGTTTATCTTTGGAAGCAGACTCCACACATGGCTTATTTCACCCTACTTCTTCAAAGAAGACACTGACCCATGACATACTCAATGCTACTTATGCAAGACCCTTCCAGCATTCAAGCTACCACTGATCTCTCTTCCTGACTACTTGTGGAACACCAGGCTTCCAGGTGCAGATTTTTTTTCTAACTGAATTTGAGGGAATAAAGAAAGTCCACATCACAACATTTCCTCTCCTGCTGCAGTAACTATATATCACTTGGGCAGCAGATTTTTACACATTAATAGCGCTGCTCCTATCAGAACAGTATGACATAAATTGATTGTTTAAGGCTAGCAGTTAAAATAAGCCTTGTAATCAGCTGCAGACTGATGAGCACAGCAGGACATACCAACACCAAAGGAAGATGTGCTTAAAAGTAGTGCATTGCACTACATATCCTCTTTAATAAATAAATAATTCCTGAAATTGCAGCAGTGGAAAGAAATGGGAAACAACTTGCCATCTTGAACAGATACACATCCTTTCATTTACTTAACAGATGTACTGACTTCTGGTTTGGAAAGGAAAGAAACAGGGGGGAATTGCTTTTGTCAGGCATGTCATTCAGTAATACTTCTGTGGCTTGACTGCTGCAGGAGGTAAGTCAGACAATCCAACAATGCCATCTACCCTAAAAGTTTATGGCCATGACTTCTTTTTTAATAGATAGAACAAAATTATACATATATAGTACATCCAAAGATTGATATACCTGTCAAAAATGAATTATAAATATTTTAGATTTTATATAAAATGAAATAGTTGTTTATATATAACCTACATCATCCAAAACTAGGACGAAGTTAGCTGTGGCCAGATACCTAGTACTGATCCTGTGTTGTGAGAGCACCAGTCAATACCTATTTGAAGGAAGACACATTTTAAAACAAAATTACCCACATTAACTGCTTACTACCACATGCATCTCACTGAAGACTCTTCATGCATTTCTCACACATCAGTGACTACAAAACCTAACCCTTCAAAAGCCACAGCAATTTCATGCTTTTATGGAAGAGAGTGTGGCACATATTCTGGCTCAACACCAATGCCAAGATCCAAATACAGTGTAATATGGGACATGGCCTGTGGGATCTACATACCTGTAAACTTTGCAACTGCATCAATGTGGTGCTTTACTTGTACAGCTAATTCTCTTGTAGGAGTAAGAACAAGTCCTAAAAGAGGTCTCTTTTTATGGGAGCCAACAGTATGTGTCTCGTCACTGGAATCAAATTCAACATTTTCCAGCACCTTCACACAGCCTGTTGTGAAAGATGCATCATCTTCATCTCCGCTATCTCCAACCTGCTGATGGGTTACTTTTTCTGCTTCATCCTCATTTTCCCATCTTGTTTCATCATGATGCTGATGGGACTCTTTAGAAACACTGTCATTTCTGGTTGTTGAGCTATTTGATTTTTGCCACTGCAGCACAGAGTGAATCATTGGAATTGCAAATGCAAGCGTTTTGCCGCTTCCTAAAAAACAAAGAAGAATAATAACACAGACTGACAAGTCATTTATTTGAAAAGATGAGAAACTCAACAGCCAATCACACACTGTTCTTAAAACACACCGTTGTAATAGATGCAAACTCGTGATCTTTAGAAGACCAGAAACTTGCAGCATCTTTTCTTCTGCTCTCTTTATACATCTCCTCAAGGTCACCAATACCATATTTCCTGGGGAACAGGTATTTTTCCAATCTCTAGCAGGTCAGGCAGACTTATTTGTTCTGAAAGTGTTTTTTAAAAGCTGCAGTTGCAATCAAGATATTTTTAAAGAACTGTGTGCCCGTAAGGAGAATACCATGCCCTAATTGAAAGTTCTAATCAACGTTCTCCAAATAATAGCAAATGAGGCCAAGGACAAACTGGAATGTACTTGAAGGATTTGCTTCCATCTTCAATTTATAATCCTGTATTTACAATTTTTTAAGAAACTGTATTTTGAAATACTCCATTGTCTAATTTCCTGATCTAGCACCAGGTCACACCTTTATAGTTAGACCATATACATCTAATTTAAAAGAGATAATCCACTTTGGAGAGAAGGCGGTTGTCAAAAATGCTTCCCTGACTATAATTGCAAGGGTTCACTGCACCACACTGCAAGTTACATCCCTGCCACACATTCCCTTCTGAACTGTCTGTCAGTAACAAAGCCGTTAGGAAAAGCCTGGTAGCACATCCAACCCAGTTAAAGTTCTCAGATGTATCAGTTCACTAATCGTGACAGCAGCATCCACAGTACAAGGCACTATTACACTGTTCCTGTAACAGGCCACTGCTGGAAGGCAATCCTCTGGAAATCTCAATTCCTGTCCATATCACAAAGTCATAAAGGTTTGCCAAATTCAGCAACACAATTTTGCCTATTTAGGGAGAACCTTAATAATAGTTAATAAACAGCTAAGCCCAATGTCATTGTCCTGACCAGTGCTGTTGCAGTCTTGTATCCACTTCTCCACCTTTCTGCATGTCTGGGAGGCCCTTCTGTCTGCACTTGAAGCAGAAAATGTTTATAACCTGTACTTACAGAGCACTTATACAATAAGATTGTGCATTACCAGAACACTTGTTTTAAAGGTGAAGAACACAGCTGATTTTGAATTAAATGTCATGCAATTTGGCTGGTGCAAATCAGTACTGCAGCCAGATAGATTATGGCTGTGATAATCAGGACTATTCTGCAGGCACTAGATTCACCTGCAAATTAAACAAATTATCACCTCATAGGACATGTTATCTTTATAACACACAGACCACATACCATAGCCAGAAGACAAGTATATCTTGGTACCACAGCTCAAGCCAATTCATGCTCTTTTAAACAGTTTTAGATTGTATGATTTTACAGAAATAAAATTTAGTTCCTTAACCAAAAACTTCACTAGTTCTACACAGTAATCAATAGAAAGGGTTAGGCCCGCTACAAAAATAAGCAGCCTTGACATTCCCTGCATCCGATCTCTACATGGATCTACTGTCACGTCAAAATCCTGCTGTTCTTCCCAATGTTGCTATCAAAAAATGAATTTTAATAGTTCTTTAATTTATCACCTTCCTCCCTCAGGCCCAATGCTAAGGGATGCTGGGGGATGCAGAAAAATGAACTGGAGAGCTCCGACCTCTCCCAGCTGCAGTACCTCCTAACAGGCAGTTGTCCACATATCCCAAGTCTCTACAGGAACACCAATGATCCACTGGACTCTCTGGAGAGAACCTGAATTTCTCTCATGAAAGAGTAAATAAGCAAAACACTGTTCTACAACCTCAGGGTTATACAAAATTATAAAGCAGCAACACAGCCTGCCACCAACCATGCTTTCCATTTTGCAGCTAGAAAGGAGTTAGCTTACCAGCACTGCCAAAATGGCACTTTTTTGCGGTCCAAAAACACCATTTAAGTTTTCAGTTCCATTTTCAAAAACACTCCCTGCGGGGCTTTCGAATCTTATCAAAGCTAATAGCATCAACACAGCTTCTAACTAACATAAAAATGCAAACGACTGCGTATCTTATTAGGTACTATACCTTCTTGCTTAAGAGCAGTAAATGACTTTACAGAGAAGCAGTGAGATAAGGCAACTGGAACAGATGAAAACAGTATAAAGGAAACCTCTAAACCAAGGCAGCTTGCAACTGTGCTTCCTATCTTTAGTTTTTTTAGGAGAAAAAATATTGCAGTGCTAAGGAAGACAAAACTTCAAAAGTACGAGCAGCAAAAAAAAGTTTGAGGCAACATAATGCTCTGAGACTTCACAGCATTAAGTAAAAAAGGAGCTATAACAAATTTCATGAAGGTTAGCAATGCTCACAAGCAAAAGAATGAGCTGATCACAAGACAGATGAGAGACCACCTCTCAAATTATTGATGTAACACTCACTTGAAGCAGAAGCAGTGGGAAGGGCTGGTGAGAACATGCAGGCATAGCCTGAAGACAGAGCACAGGGTGGGCCTGTTTTGCTATGAAAATGACCTGGGTCATATTCGTGCTTTACACTGTGTTCAATGTTTATTTACTGCTCCATATTCCATGCATTATCTCCAGAGGAAACTAGTTCTCTGTTCTGCCTTGCCAAGAGCACATGTTCGGCTGCTGGAAAAATTACCTTGTTTGTTTCACTAATTGTGCCTTTTGCAGAGTATCACCTTACCATACCCAAAACAGGAAGCAATTTGAGGAAAAAAAAAAAAGAGACTTCTGCCAAAAGCACAAAAACTCGTTGAGACTTCAAAGCTTTGCATGCTTTGTAAAGATGGGATGTTCCCCTGTTTGTAAGTTATAAAGTTTTAAAACTTTACTAATATGTTGGATATACAGAAGACCAAAGTTCTTCTTTTATATAAATGCTGTTTCTTCTAAAAACTGGTAAACATGGGCTACATTTAAAGAAGAGAAATGGGATGCTCCCAGCACAGACAATGAGCTTAACAGATTTGTACCTGTTTCTGCAGCACCAAGAACATCCATATTGTCCCGAATGGCAGAAGGCAACGCTAAAGCTTGAATAGGAGTTGGAGCACTAAAGCCCAGGTAGCTCAAGGCCTTCAACACTGGTTCAGGCACGAACAGGTCCTTCCACGCAGACACATCAGCTTTTTGATCGGTTGAGGCAGATAAAACTTCTGTTGTCCAGTTTTTGACTTTTTTGGAAGTAGTGACTGATGGAAGGGCTTCTTGTGCTTCAGAAGCCTTGTTTTTAGGTATCTTCTTTTTCTTTTTCTTTGGAGTGTCTTTTCTGGTTGATGTGCTCTCAGGGACATGCCCATGGTCTCCCCAATTTGCTTCTTCGATTATTTCATTACATTTTGCCTCTTCATCAACCAGCACACCAGTTTCTGCTGCACTAGAAGTACTGCCTTTATCTGTTTGGCTTCTCAAATCTTTGTTTTTCTTTTTCTTTTTTGGAGGGACTACAGGTTCTTCCACCTCCTCACTGCCTTCCTCAGAAACATTCCCAGCCTTTCTCTTCTTCTCTTTCACTTTCCCCACTTTGGATGAACTTACTAGCTTGTACTCTGTAAGTTCCTCCAAGCACACTATATCTCGAAACTCCTCCTCAGCAAATAGATTGGGGTCGATCTCCACAGTTTTCCATTCTCCTATTACTTTAATGCCTTTTTGTTTCAATTTAAAGGAAGATCTAAATCTCCCTCCTTTTCTGGCCTTCATTTTTTACCTAGAAAAAGAAACCGAGAGAGGAAAAAAAAAAAAGGGCTTCAGATCCAACGAATGAAGACTACCTTGATGATATTCAAGCAAACGGGAATTCATGGAACAATTAACTTACTTTTAAAAAACATTAATACCATAACTTATATATAACTACAGACTAAAATATATAGCTATAATATGACTTAATAAATTATAATACAACCAAGCACAACAACAGGCCAGGCCTACTGCCTCAGTGCTGGAGCACCTCCGTGGATAAAACTAGAACCGCCGGATGAATCCTCGCAGGCGGCGAAGCGCTCCCGCCCCTGCCCACTCCGGGAACCACCCGGCGGAGCCGCGGCAGGGCCCTGCACGGCCTCCGCCGCCGCCGCCGCACGCGGGAGCTCCGGCACCTGCTCCCCTCGCCCCGCGCAGCGCTTACCGCGCTCAGGAGCCCCAGGACGGAGCGGGACGGAGAAGGACAGGGAGGGACAGAGCGGGACCGCAGGCTCTGCCGAGGCCCGGCCGCCGCCGCTATCGCCGCCGGCCGCCGCGTGCGCTCCCGGGCGCCGCCATTGCCGCGTGACGTCACCCCGCCACTGCCGCGTGACGTCACAACGCGGCGCCATCCGGAGGTCGGTCGGGTGTGGATCCGCGCGCGTACCACGCGCCGCATCCAAAAAGGAATTGCGTGAAAGGCCTCTGAAATCCCAACTCCAAAATAAGCAGCCAAGGTTGGGTGTCATCAGCATTGCTCATTCAATAAAAAAGATTTGTTGTTCATGCTTGCTCGTGTGTTAGTGTGGTCCTGTTTAGAAGACCGTTATGGGTAAAGTAATGCAGTTTGGAGAGAAGTTGCAAATGGCTACAGAAGGAGCAAACACCACCGAGGTCACTGCAGGGCTTTTTTTCCCTCTTGTGTGATCACATCCTCTTGGCAGTTTCATCTTGCTGTAGGAAGAGGACATCATAAATGATATACTATGTTAATGGAAGATTTTTTTTTCTGCTAAAAGGTTGGCTGATGTTCAGAACAGCCTCTTGCCATGAGACGTGACGGGAATAAATTAAAACCAGGAGATTTTTAGATGGTAGAGACAAGAACAGCAGGTTAAGGTGCAATTACTACAACAGTTAAAATTATATCTTCTCTGTGGTATTTGCAGGTGTTTCCTGGTTCTATGAGAAGATGGGAAAACAAAGGGTTGTCTTCTTTTTTTTCTTTTTTAATGTTTTAAACCCAAGAGTCTTAAAAGAAATAAGCATTTAAAACATTTTCAAGGACAGTTCAATTTCTAGTTAATCATCATTAACGACCTGCCAATACACAACATGAGGAGTTGCTTCCAATTCATGTTCTGTGATCAAGGCTAAAGAGCATTTGATGCTTGGTCCTCAAGTGCTGTGCAAAATGAGTTTAAATCGGTGACAGTCAGCAAGTTCAGGGAGCAGGGTTTTATATGGTAGCTTTAATGCTACCACCAGCAAACCTTATTTATGTAGTACTGAACTGGAGACAGTGCTGGCCAACAATAGTGTCTCACTGATAGGAGATGGCACTACATCTTCAGGGCCAACCTTAATTAAGGGTCTCAGCAGTCTATGCATTACTTAATTAAAAGTATCTTTCCTTCCAGGTTGTTTAGATTTGAATTTGTAAGTGACAATTCTGCTTTTTTACAATTATTCCATTTTATCTCTTTATTTTACTGAATATTAGCAAAAGCGAATTTGGAGAAGCAAAAGAAACAGGTTACTCCGAAATTCTGGTGTAGTTGACTTAACATTGATGCTATATAAAGAGTAAAAAAATGTGGACAGAAGAGTTCTTAGGTGTTACTATTAAGTATAATCATATGTCCTTATGTAGTTTCAGAGTTTCTTGCTTTAACCTGAAGGAAAGATTTAACATGGAAATTACTTGCCAGATTATATTGAGTTATGATTTTTAATATAATTGTGGACATATTTTTACAGGAGACAGAAGTATTCTGATTTTTTAAAGTAAGAATTCATTTGTGGGTGCAGCTGACTTTTTTCCTTGATCAGTATTGAGCTCTATATAATATTTGTAGACTAAGGGACTGAATGATAGGCCCTAAATCTCAATTTGAAAGAAGGGACATGCTTGCAATAAGCAATGAGGTTCAGAACAGTCTTACCTACACACACATGGTAACTTTCTTACTGTCATAGCATGAACTGGTTGTACCAGAGACATTGGTTATTTGAGTTGCTTTGAAATGGGATAACCAAGAGAACTAAACATTTGCTTAGTATTACAGTAACATTAATCTTTCTGAGCCTTTGTGACCTGAAAGAGATGCAGCTTTTGTATGTTGTGATGAGGCTTTGCCAGTGAGAAGTGCACCTCTGTGTCCTAACAGAGTTAGCTGTTAAACTCCTGGTAAATACAGTTCCATTACTGACAGGGCCGAGTGAGCTCTTAGTAAAAATACCAATGACAAATGAAACAAAGGTCTGCTTTACCCCCCTAGGACTTCTTAATAAGTTAATGAGTCATGTCATTTGTTTGCTTGCATGACTCATGTCAGTACAAGCAAATGTTATTATTTTGTAAATAACTTATTTAAGCCAGTATATCTGGCACCCAGGAGAACTTGAAAGGTTTGATGTCTTCATTACAGAACTTTACCTGACAACAGATCCTGTTATTCCCAGCTGTAAATTTACACTCCTGCAGATCTGTAGCGCAGAGATTGTGGTTTGGCCCCTAGTGTGCAGTAGCAGATACTAGACATTATATGCTTTTTCAATTCATATTTTAATTTTTTATCAACTATAGAAGACTTCTCCTAAGGTGGGTCAAGCCAGAGATTGTTTTGACCAATACCTTTAATTTTGAGATTCACGTAGCTGAATTCAACACTACATACTGTTGCATCTGCATGTGAACAACTGACGTAGGCTTTCACTTAGCAGTCAAATTCTTTGGTTTCTCCTTTTTTTTTTGGTCTCTTGCAGGAATGTCAGTGTCTGCTTAATTACTGATTTTCATAGCTCTTACTGCTAACAAAAGAATGTCACCATACTGTGATTTATATTAGTACTCATGGTGCACATGCACCTGAAAAACATGCAGCTGCTGGCCACTGGGGGACTTGATGCCTCCTGTGCCTTGCAGACTGTGGAATTTGCTCTTCTGTCTTTTCTGGCAAGCACCCAGACAAGGCTTGTCATCTTGGTCCTGAAGGTACAGGGTAAAGTCTTGGTGCTTGGGCTTAAGGCCTTTGTTGTCATCTTCAGAGTATCATTCTAGGACTGAGAAGATCTTAAGGCATAGCACGATGAAAATAATAACTGTGAGAAATGGATTGTTAACTGGAGGAGTGTTTTAGGTTGAATTCTTCTTTCTGTTTTCTGCAGTATTCTGGAATACTTTTCTCCAGTTTATTAATTCTCTATTGTTAAACTTCATTTGCAAATATATACTCCATTGCCTGTACTGCCTTTTTTTCCCTTTTTGTTTGTTCTACCTTCACAAATGTGTTTCTTACTTACCTCTGTGAAGCATTTTGTCAAAGACATCATGCTGCTCCTTCAGCTAATGTGTTCACAAAGCCAGGGGAACAAGATAATCTCCAGGCATGAGATTTAAGAGTACTTATGTATTTAAGTCTAGTTACAGTAGCAAAGACTTTTTCAAGCACAGATATAACAAGGTAGAGATTTTTCTGTGTGATTGAAGAATAGCTAAGACATCTCCATTTAATATGACAGAAACATTTGGAATGGTTGCAAATGCAGTCAGATGTAATAGATACTTCAGAATGTATTTTCAAGGGAAGAATGCTAAGGGAAGTTATGAAGGTAACAGGAAATTAAAAATCAATATTGGAGAGGAAATGGGAAATCAGGCCATATCCCTTAAGAGGGTAATTGGTTTTCTGGGCAGAAAAATAAAGTGCATCTAATCTATATGGACAACCTCAAAATATTTTTCATATGGGAAATGATTAATAAGAAGGAATAGTACAGAACTTTGAGGTGAAAGAAGTTGGCTAAAGAGGAAGGGAAATGCACCTTTCTTTTGGGGGATCACATTGGTGTATATATTGATAGATTAACCTATAAGCTATATGGAGCTTACTCAAGTTTCTTAAAGTCTTGTGAACTAATCTTATTTAATGAGTAACTATGATACAATATAATTTTGCTGATGACACAGTTATTAATACAGAGGGGAATTATGATTTCAAGGCTGATTGAAAAAACCTTGAGGACTAGAATAATTGGATGAATTTTCTTATACAAAGTACACCACCATTCAGCTAAAGGTAATACTAAGAATTTATACTATTAAGATGGGAGTTTAGATCACCATGCTTGACAGTATTAATTGACCACAAGGTAACTGTGAGTTGCCAGCATACTATATTTGGTAAACTAATTTCTGTACAGATATTCATCCTTCACAAGAGACATTAGTTCCCTGAAATTTTTATTTTCAATACTATATTCTGATCACCTTAATTCAAGAGAGGTAAAGTCAAACTGCAGCAGATGCCAAGGGAACTGCTAGGGTGATCAGAAGAATGAAGAGCCTATTTTAGGAGTGAAGACTAAATTCTGATTTTAGCTTGTTTAATCCAGGATTAGAGCAGATATTACTTCAGTCTTTACATACCAGGGAAGGAAGAAGAAAGTAAAGGACACTAGTGCAAGAAGAAACTTGGTAAACAGGCCAACAGTAATTTTAGGTAGAAAATCTTATGTTTCTATGACAACTAATGAGTAAAGAATACTTGAAGGCAAAAAGTTGTTAGTTTTAATATAATATTTGACATGAGTATGACAGACAGTGTTCATGGTTGTCATAGTAAGGAACTGGACTCATCAGCTTCCTCTTTGTATAGCAGTGCCAGGCTTTGACTGGGGTGGCTTGGCCATGTCCATCCTGGTATGCTCTCTTCACCTTCTGGGTTTGGGCATTTGCATCCTTACTGCCTACAGGAAGGTGTCTGGGTGGGCACTGACGCCTGGCCTGATCCCAGGAATGGTGTGGGACCCCCAGCTGGCCTTGGGGACCTGCCCGTTTGACTCTCTGAAACGCTGAGCTCCAGTCCCTGACCCATGCTTGGTATTGCAGAATCTGTTCCTGGTTCAGAGATGTTTTCCTTTCCCTGCTCCTTGTAAAGGGTAAAGAAAATTCCTGTAGAAGGTGGTATAGACCCCCCTACTGAAATACTGATGGCACTGAGATTTTGGCCATTATTGCTCCTATTTCTAAAATGTAAACAAATTTTGCTTTATGTGGATATTTGGAAAAATTAAACACAGGAAAAAAAGTGTTCTATTGTTACAACAGAAAATCATTCACTTAAACTTTGCAAAACAGCTGGCTATTAGGTCCTACTGCCAGGTAAAAAATCATACAAATAGCTGGAAGAAATGAAGAAAATTGGCATTTTCTATTTTCTCTGTTGTTATTCTTTGAGCATGTGCTGTTAATTATTTTTGAACAGAGGGTAGCAGATTAGATACTGTAGGAGAATGTTACTGGTTCTTACAGAAAGACAGGGAGAACACAATGATGGCAGTATTACAGATTTTATATATTACATAAAAACAAATTTAAGGATCTTTTCTGTCTTCTCGTAAAATAACCTTTTTTGGTTTTTAGATCTTATTGGAGGGAACTAAGTTACAGGAAAGAATATGGGAGACCAGGCTACAGATCAAAGCACATAGAATACAATCCAATGCTTTTCCCTTTATAATAACTTTAATTATATAGCTGTTACAGTGAGATGACCAAAACAGCAAAAGAACAATCAAGTTTTCTTCAAATGACAATAGTAAAATGAAGCAACAGTTTCTTAGCAACAAACTGGAAAATACGCTAAATAGTATTTTTTTTCCTGCTGAGGTTTGTGTATGCCACATTCCAAGCATTGTTCTGAAGTAGACTCAGATGTGTGTATTTCTTTTATATTAATCTTGTTACAGGTTTGCCTCGACATGGAGTTTTTCTGAAGAAACACTGTTCATGGCGACATTCGTACTTGGAGTACAAATGGAATTAAAACAAGCTTGATTTTTAAGGCTAAGGCATTAGATTGAACATTACAATTGCATTTTTAAAGAGTTTGGTGGACTGTAAAAACTAACTCCAGTCAGAGGTTGCTCATTTGGAAATGGTGAATGACAGCTGTTACAGCTTTGGCTGTCTCTTGGTGGTGGTGAACAGACTGAATTGAACTTCTGCACAATTCAGATGCTGAGTCCTGAGCAGAACTGTGATTACACGGTGCATAACCTACATAGTGTACAGTATGAATTGTATTTATTTTTCTGTGGAGTATTAAATTAGATAAAATGGGAAATAAAGAATGATATGCACTTTTTTTTCACCAACATAATTCAAAAATATTTTGCTGAATTTTTCCTCCTTTTTTGGTTTGGCTATTGCATAAGAAATTCTGGCTTTTAATCAGGAGTGCACACATTTTGCCTGAAATAATTTCTTGGCATGTCTTTGTGTGTCCCCCAAACCAGTTCCTTCCTATTTCAGCTGATTCAGGCATTGCAATACATGATGAAACCTCACAAATTTTCAATTTATCTGTGAATAATTTAAATAAAATTTAAAGGTGAATTCTTTTGGTACGTGTAAGAAACACAGCTTTTTCAGAGCAGTTTCCAGAAGGCAGACACCTAACTGCTGGGTAGGAAAGGAGGACTGCACGTCTGTCCAACATGACAAATCCCTTCGCCCCGGAATCCTTAGGTCAAGCCAGAGTACCTGAAGGATTCTTCTTTTATCTTTGCCTGTATTGCATTTGGAGCTCATTGCTTTTGAAGGCATGAATAACACTCTCTTCTTCCACGAGGTACAGGTGCCATTTTCCCAGGTGCTGTTCTGTTGTCTCCATCAAGGAAGGACTGAAATCAGCCTGGTACTGTCTTTGCAAGGTTACACAGCTCCTGTGTTAAAACAAAGGTTCCATTTCACTCCATATTTCACAAAAGCAGCATGAAATACCTCTTGATTCTAATACAATAGCTACGACAAGGTTAGAATGAAGCTGAGAGTAGAGCTTTATTTGAGAGAAGAGAGGAGTGGAAAAGGGAGGAGCTGAAAGCAGCAGCAGTGGAAGTCATACGTGACTTTAATCACATATGAGAATGAGAGGCCACTTGCCTGCACAGTTACTGTCAGAAGGTATTAATTTTTATATATGTGGTTTTGAAACAAAATATGCAAGCTTTATTTTATCTGTCAAATGTGTGGGTCAAAAGGAGATATATTTATATTTAATCTAATTCCTTTTGTGATCTTTATTCTAGTCATGTGTTATATTTACAGAAAAAAAATCATTTTTTTTATTTGGCTTTTCACATTTCCAGGATATTTGTAGATCTCTTCGACATATCTACTGATTTTAAAATAAATGGGAATTGTGCCTGCACAATGTTTTCTGGACTGAGTTGGAAGGACAGTTTTTTAAAGGCAGCAAGGAAGCTGTTTACACATTTACAAAAAACCACTCTTCGTAAGTGGCTTACAAAGTATATATAAAATATGAGAAATCAGCCTAATTACATATCTCAACTTCGTGTTCTTCAGTCTTTATAACTGAGTTATGGAATTCCTGGTTTAAAAACTGCATTTGATCTCATAACATTCATTAAAATTACTTGCAAGGTGAAATAACCACAGATTGGCTGTGAAAGAACTTGCAAAAGGATTTTCCTAACTAACTGTGTTTGGGATTTCAGTATGTTTTCCTAATACTTATTGCTGACAGAAGCCTGCATGTCAGCATTCTGAATCTGAGAAGAGAGCATTGTATACAACACTTTTTTAATTTCCCCTCATGGAGCTAGTTCCTTAACTACTTTGAGAGAACTTAGGTTCACTTACAACTATTGTATTTGCTATCTGATGATGTTCCCTGGTTAAAAAGATTTTGCAAAGGAGATGTTCAAAATAAGTGTTTCTCATCTGTGTTCATCATCATGCCTTGAAAACTCCAAATGGTTTTAGTTTTCTTTTACATAACACTTTAATTATTTTTATATATATATGTATAGGATTAGTTTTTTCTGCTAGTAATTCTATTGTACATTTGAAATTAATGGAGATGCTCTAATTTTTTTTACTGTTTTACTGGTTTAACCAAGCACAGGATTTGGCCTGACTGGTAGACTGAGAAGTAACACATAGGGGACCATGTTTATTTTTTGCTAGGTAAAAGCTGAGGTACGTAACAGTCATAGAATAAAAGTTAATAAAATTCTGGGCAATATAGTACATAGTATCATATAAGTTTTACAATTTCTGGAATTACTTTTATGCTTTATCAACAAAACTTACTGGGTCATGCGGGCATTTCACAATAATAGTGAACCATTGCACCCACTCAAATAAGCCTTTGTGAAATCTTTACAGGTTTTTTTTAACTCCTAGTCTGAGCGTGATTGTTTAGTTGTGTTCATATAATCATTGCACAGGCCACTGTCTAGGGGCGTGGTGAAGTACTTATCTTGGTAAATGCTGAGTCCAACTGTATGTGATGATTCTTGTCCTGCATGCATTTTGCATCACTAACCCACTCCAAAAGAAGCGGTCTTACTAAGTTTTTTAAGGAGATATTTTCCAGGCTTGTTTTTCATGAATCAGAGGTAAAAATGGCATACCTTTATTTTGAAAAAAATACTCTCCCTTCAACCCCCAAGGTAATCCCAAGGTAATCCCCATTTGTGAGCCAAAATGGTAAAGGCATCTGAGGCATACCTGCATATATGGACATATGTGCTGCTGTATGAGCGGTTTGTAACCTGGGTCTGGAATATAAAAGGTGAAGAATAAGAATTTTTGAAGAGTGTAAGAGATGTCTTCTATGTAGATTCACAATTTACTGCCAAGGAAGTCAAAGATTTTTTTCCCCCCCTTGGATTATTGGAAAAGCATTCATTGGGGTAGGAACCTGCTTTGAACTGTTCATTAAAATCAGCACTCCTGTCGTTTCCTCCGATATAATGCCGCTTTGACACAGCCGTGAGAGAAGGGTGACACGGGTGGGGGGTCCCAGCAGTGCTGGCAAGGGTCGCGGCGCCCCACAGGGATGGGGTCGAGGAGCAGTGGACGAGGAGCTTCGGGGAGGCTGCAGCTGTGCGTTGGGAAGCCCACGGAGGCCACAGTTGCGGCCGGGGCGCCCCGCGGGTGCCCGCAGCGGGCCGGGAGAACGCGGCGGGGCAGGTGGGGCAGGCGGGGCTGCGGCCGGGGCAGCCCCCGCGCGGTACCGG
>WBMZ01017007.1:0-32973 GCA_013400975.1 Atrichornis clamosus | reverse complement strand
TAGCAAAACCACGACACTGATGAATCATTTAGGCTTGAATTTGACACAGACAAGTAGGAAAGTAGTTTTTGTTTCTTTTTCCAAGGTAGGTAAATAATTATGATCAAACCCAAAAACTGAAAGAATAATGAAAATTACTTTAACTTCTTTAACACAAAGGATACATGTGGGACATATTTATGCTCATACACATATGCACCAGGAAGTCAAAATTGTATAAATTAGCAGGAATGTGAGTACTTACGGAAATGGGTGACGATTTTGCAGACTCTTCATCATGGAGTAAGTTATTGTCTCAATGTCACTTTTGTGGGTGACTCCAAAGGATATGGAAGAAAAATGGTTAAAAAAAAAAAAGAGAAAAATGCTGAATACTAATTTGTTTACTCCAGAGCTGAATGGAAAAGCCATTAGGGAAAATACTCTGAATGGGTTTGGCAGCCTGTGCCATAAGAAACATTTCCCATAGCACATTCAGACAGAGCACTTAAGTGTTAAAATGAAACAATGTTTTATTTCTTTTCCTTGAAATGGATATTTTTAGTAAATATGTTGTTAAGAAGTGTTAACCTGTTATCAGACATTTATTTCATTTATTAAAAGTTCTTCACTACTGCTAACAGCTGGGAAACCACGAGTAAGAGGTAAAATATATCCTCCTGTAGTCTGGGGAACCAGGTTGGTGAAGCAGGTTTTTGGACAGTCAAAGGTGCGTGTTCATGGGTTGGTGGAACAGTGGTGTCTGTGAGAGGTGCAGGGCAGCCACCCTTGGAGAAGAGAAGAGGATCTGAATTCCTGGCAGGAGCAATTCGGAGCACTTAATTTTAAGCACAGGTATGAGTCATCCCACTGCCAGCAATGGGGTTGCTCATTTCCCACGAGGAATTCTGCATGGAAAGAAGACTGGCACAAAATGCCAGATTTATTTGCCAAAGTGACACATACAGGGCTAGATTACATTTATGTTATATATCTGGTTTTAGCTGTCTTTTTTCTACAATAAATCAGTGCCACAGGATTGTTAAATAAATATTTACATGAAATATATAGGGGAGGTTATACAAATTAGGTTATATTGACATTGATGACCTATTTTATATTATTATTTATGCTATTTAGTTTGTTACAAGTGAATTGAATTGTAAATACTGTGTTTCTTAAAAAAAGGTATATTTAATAGAAAGTCTTGAGGTCATTTTTCTGGCGTGTTTTATGGAAAGATTGTTTCTGGAGCACAGTTCTACTCAAAAACCCTGTATTTCCAAAAATGATATGGAAATTTGGTAGCATATTGGAGCCTGATGTACCTGGAAATAAATCAGATATCTGGGTCCAGAGGAACTTTCAGGAATCACCCTGGGTCAGGTAGTTCAGTTGTGGCATATCTTTCATAAAAGCAGTGAGGAGTCTCAGTAAGTTAATAAGCTTGCAAGTCATCAGATTTTCCACATGCAGTCAGGTCGTGCAAGTGCAATGGAGTGTATTAATAGTACTCCAATGTAACATTTTCCAAGTGTTTTGTAGTAATACTGGTTGGGTCATGTACTTCTAACAAGCGCTAACGCTCCTCGGGGAGGACTCAGGGTATGAAGTGCCTTACACTGCCATAAAATGCGGAATAATCAAATCTGTGAAGGACAGGCCACTGTGAACCTGACAGGAATATATGACACTTGTGTATTGTGTAACAGGCATTTCCTCTATTGCAGTGATGAACTGGAGGAAATTATTTTGAAGTATATGCGTTGTATACATGAAGCAGAACATAACTTTACATAATGCTTCAGTTTCCTACTTAATCAACACACGGCTGTGGGGGGGTTCCTGGAACAGAAAAGACCTGGAATTGCTGCTGTCACCTCAAAATCTTGGCCCGGTATCCTTTTCTCCCCTTATGTTTATTTTCAATAGCACCTGGCTCTGCACTCAGTTGTTGGCCAGTCAGGGTACTGTTCTTTGCCCCAGGGTGTGGAGAAGGTGACGATGAGATGCCACACAGGTACCATGCCTGTGGGTTAATCTTTTGGTGAGGACATCCTAGAGCAGGAACCTGACTTGTAGCTGAGACTGAAGAATTGTGTCTAGATAATATTTGATTATTCTGCACACTGTTATTTTGAGAAAGAAACAAATCCATAGTTGAAAGATGCATCCAGTTAAGAGAAGTTCCAGCTGAACAAAATGTGTTCCCATTAGTGGACCACAGGGGCAAGGTTCATTCTTTCTTTTGTGAGAACTGTTACTGTTCACACGTCTTTAATTGATGACAGTATAACCTGCCTGTCAATATAGCTAATAGCCAATGCCAATGGAACGTCTAGCTTAGTAGCCTAAAAATGTCTTTATATTTAGTCCCCAGAGTCAGTCTGATGTCTAACCCTGCCTAAATTTGTGCCCACATTTGACACAGCCCCCTGCTGCAGGGATGCTCAGTATATCCTTGCACACAGATGCCTCTCCTGCTTTGTCTGCAGTTAAGGATGCTTCTGGGCAAGGCTGTGTGTGAAAGTATGGATCTGCAGGTTCACATCTCCTGTGACTGGATGTCATGGCAGTCTGGTGTCAGCTGCCCTGTGGTGGCTCCTGAGCTCTGCAACAGCAGGTCATCCTGTCCCAGCTTACAGCGAGCACTGCTCACAGTCCTGGAGATGCAAAATCTTTTAAGTCAGGGACTGAATTATTTTGTTCTATTAAAACTTCACAAATACACTCTTATACCCTGCATATGATGATTTACAAGAACAACTTATGTTTTACAGATTGTATGAACTTCCAAGTATATTTTAATATGGAAAAATTTCAGTTAATATCATAATCCATGTAATGGATTAACATCTGGTTCTGATTTCCCAAACCTCTGCTTCCAAACTCTTCAGAAATTAATGGGAAAGTCAGTAGACAGCCTCAACATAGAGCATAGTATTAATTCTTCATGTCTGTTTCATTTTACTTTATTTAGACTTGAAAGATATTCTGTTCTACTGGCACGAGTTCAGAGATCTCCCCTCATCACCCATGAATGGGAACCACATCGCTACATCCTCATATATTATAACTCAAAGGAGAATTTGGAGTGAGAACAGCCGGAGAAATTCAGCCCAATCCATGTCATGAGTTGTATAAAGCAGTTCTTGTACTTTCCACTGGTATAACCTTTTCCACTACTTATTTGAGACACTTTAATCAGTGGATTTAGAATTTATTGATAAATACATATCTTCATTTCCACATAGAAAAAGCCACGTTAACCCTCGTCTTGTAAGTCAGTGAAGAATTGGACCAATCTAAGAAACTCCTCAGGTTTGTTGTTTCAGTCACACTGTGGGAGGTTTGCAGTTGATTTCGATGGTAATTATGAAACAAAAGAGAAAGATTTATACAGGCGTGAGTGCTATCTATATGTGGCTTTCTGTTTCTTAAAATCTGTTTGTGCTGTGGTATTTGAGATGTTGCCATTTCATTTGGTAACTGGTTAGGTAATAGAGTGTCAGGGCACTATGAGGGCTGAGGCTCCCTTGGGTCCAGGAATATTCTCAGGAGATGGAAGGACATTTCTAATCATCCCTGGTAGGTGACTGCTAATTCAGAGTAACCATTTTTACCTTTCTTTTGTGCATTTAAAAACATTTTGTAATTAAAAATCCTCTTTTTTCTTTTGCATGGAACAATTATTTGCCATTATTTTGAGTAGGTGACTGTCACGTACAAGATATTTTGTGTGCTTATAAATTCAGCATGTGCTTTCTTGGCAAGAAATATCTTTCCTGATATTTCATTACTGCAGCTGGTACTTTACACTCTTCATTTAAAAACCCCAGTATCTTTTTGAATTATATGAATTCTAATTTGACCCTTAACTGTCTACAGCTAAAAGTGATGGTATAACCACCTTTTTCCTGCCCAGAAATGGGACTGAATGTAGAAGAGAGGAAATGCTCAGAGTGCTCAAAGACCTCAGATTTATATCTCAAGATCAAAGACCTAATCATATCAAATGCATTCCTTCTTCATGAGCGATAGCCGGTGCTCAAGAACATAACCACGTTCAGGAGGTGTGAGTACCCAAGGCTCAGCGTGTGCCTCAGGTATGCAGTGACAGCGAGGGTGCAGGCAGGTCATGGCCAGGAGTGCAGCGCAGTGGCACTGCATGGGGACAGCACAGGGGCACTGCCCCCTCCAGCCAGTGCTCAGCCTCGCTGCTGGTGGCTTCTGCTGTCCCCCACCACGTGCTCGTGGTTTTGTCAAGGAAAGGTGTATCCGTGGGATAGTACATTCTAAAGAGGATATTTAAATAAAAGATGTGTGTGTGTGTGGCCATTAGGACCAGAAGGGTGGAGACAACCTTAAAAGCTCTGCAGGAGAAGCAGCTGGTGACAGAAGACAGATTTTGGCGAGAATGAGGAAAAGAGGGGTTGTCATAAAAATAAGCAGGGCAATGAGGAAGATAAACCCTTATTTCATGTAACTTGGGTTGCTGCTTCCTGAAAAGCTGCTGCTCTACTTTGCTGCCCTCCAGGCTGTGTCAGTTCTACTCTCCCCATACTGGACTGTGTGTTTTATCCCACACAGCTGGCAATTGAACCCCCAGTGCTTCAGTTCTGCAGCTGAACCTGCAACATTTCTGTGTGTTTAGAAGTCATAGCTGGAGGGGAGGGTGCTGAGGTAGCCCAGAGGGGAAGCAGAGCAGTCCTGAGCACTGCAGGGTGACCCTGTGAGGTGTTAGTGTCCACCTTGGTGACTGTTCACAGCGACGACGTGTTTCACAGCTGAGCACTGCACTGGGACTGCAGCCGTGACCTGAGGTGGAGGCACGTGTCCCTGGGCAATGAGGGAGTCCTGACTGCCCCAAACTGTGCAGGAAGGTGCCTGTGTTGGGTCCTGCACAGAGGCTGGGACTGGAGTTCCTTCATCCCCTCAGTAAATCAAAGCCTATCACAGCTTGATTCAAAGCACTCCTAAATAAATAAGCCTTTCAGCTGGTGTCAATAGGATTTTTAGTTTCTTTCCCATTCCTCAGCATCCTTGGGTCCCCAGAGAATATAATCAAGCACAGGAGACTGCAGCAATCAGGGCTTGGAGATTATGTAGTATCCAGGCACAGCCTTGAGGAGTCGTGTGTGCTGACATTAGGTTGACTACAGCTTTACGGTCATTTTACACTTGACAGCATGTCAGCTGTGTAAACCTTGCTGGAACAGGAGATTGCCTATGACTAGCTGCTGTGAAATTGAAATGATTTGTCTGTGTCTACGTGAACTGAAAATCATGGCTATTGTTTGCTGGTCGTTGCAATTTCTCAAGCTTCATTTCTAATTTGGTGTAATTTTGTAGTGGAGACAAGGCATTAAAGGAGCTCATGGTGCAGGTGTGTGTCAGATCCCCACTTCATCAGTGCCTCCCATCAGCTTCCTATCAGACTGAATGGGCTTCACCTTGAAAGCACAGATCATATTGTATTTTCCTAACTTCAGTAGAATTTATTCCAAGGGAAATCTGTGCTCTTGCAGAGGGAAGTATTAGTCAAGGTGACTTAGGGTAACAGGAATGAGCTGTAGCTGATGTGATTTCTGGTGAACAACCTGAGGATTCAGGTACCATTTAGCATAACTGGTGTAGAGTTTGAACCTGTGGATTCCGTGCTTTCGGGGCAACTGTATAGATAATGATGCATGTGCCAGTCTGCCCCTTGCACCACAGCAATTTTGTAGATAATGATTGTGTCTGTTCTCATTTTTCAGACTTAATAACGCTAAATAAAGGTTGTGGTGTAGTTAAATATTAGGATGATGCTTTGAGTATGGTTTTTAAGCATAATTTTGTACAAGTCAGCTATATTTTTCTTTAGATTAGCATAGAAAGATTGAAAATGTTTGGACCCATTCTTTTTGAACAAAATCTACAGGGTTCCTGTATGGTCCATAACCCAAACACTCCATGTGACACAAGGAAAACAGAGATGTTCTATTTTAAGTTTTTGTGATATTCTATTTCATGTGACTTGAAGTACAGTAAAGATTGGGATAAACAGACTTTATGCAACATAACATCCTAGTACAGAACATTTTATAAGACAAAAGGAACAAAGACTCCCACTGAAAACCTGCTGGTGTCAAATAATCATTTATTCTGATGTTGTTGACTTGCCCCTGTCTAAATGACAGGGGCTTAGCTACGGAAACAATATTCCAACAAATGCTTGTGAAACCCTGTATATTTCCTGTCACATCAAAAGCCTATGTGGAATTGTGTGCTTTTGGCTTTAGTGCTCTTTTTTTCTCACACATACAGAAACAATACGTGAGGAAGTATTAATGCTTATCAAGAAAGAAGGCTACTTTTTACAAACACAGCACATCAATGAATCTTAAACTGCATGTCTGAAGTTTGGGTGAATTTCAGGGCTGATGTCACATATTGTGCTCAAGAGCTTTTTCATCATGCTCTCCATGTTCCTGTGGTAGCTGCTCGTGAGGTTTCGGATGGCTTCTGTTGTTTGCTCTTCTATTTTAGCAGAGAAGTTACCTTGGGTGCCCATTACCTGAAAAGCAGAAGACCTCTGAGCAAAATAAGGAGTTATCTATGACCATATTTACTGCACTTTTCTTCATCATGTAGCATAAGCATAACACAAACACATCACAGTGCTTCTGAACAGTAAGGGTATGATCTGGGTTGAACTGTATACATAAAAACAGGATTAAAGGCAACTCTTTCATATGCTCGTTAGCAATAGGAATCTCCCCATGTAATGAAAGTTTCCCAGCTCGCTGTGGGAACAGCATTGTATGTGTTTTGTCTTTTTTATAGCTCATTTTAATTTGTTTTCTATTTTAATGACTAGTCAAGTAAGTTCTATCACCGTGTGCTTCGTTTGGCCTCACTGAGAACGAGTGAAAAACCTCCCTGACAATGCATAATTACAGTTTCAGAGTACTTAAAATGTCTTCAGCAGTTAGTGATGTATAACCCTCAACAGGCCTCAGACAAGGTCTTTTAATGTTACATTTTCTTATCTGGCGAAATACCAGACAGCTTCTGGCACAGTTAATATCAGGACATTCGCTTAGAATTTAATTGACTCTAGACTCGCTGAACATTTTAGCAAGGTTATGTTATAAACAGATGCACACGTTCCAAATCTGTGGCTTTGCTCCCTCCTCCCCCCACTGCCCCAACATCCCTTGAATTCTTCCCTTATGGAAAAGTCCTTCAGATACCAGCAGAGAAATTGGTTTCCAGCTAAGGAATTCCATGGGGGAGAGTAGAAGACATTTCTGTGTGCTGGCAGGATGAGAAAGGAATAAGTAACATATTCTGCTTGTCCCTGCCATGGTTCTCTGGGGTGGACTAGCAGGAGAAGTTAACCTGTGATATATTAGTGGGGTACCTAGAGCATGACCAGAAACAAGGGAGGGGTCATTAGCTTTGTTTTCCATATGGTTTCAGCCCAACTTAGCCCTTAAAAAAAGGAAAAGCAGCTGAGTTAAGATCTTTTGCACAAATCACCTTCACTGTTCCATTTATCAGTACCTGGCAACTTACTAAGACATTGGTCTGTAATCCACGTGTAAAACACTTTTCAATTTGGAAGAAATGTATGTTGTAGACATAATAATAAGTATTGGGAAAAGATTATAGTTTTCTATAGTAACTATTTTTAGCTGACATTTTATTTTAGCTTTTAGTCCAGTTGCAAGGGTTGCATGTGGGAAAGGTTGTACTGTTTAGACCAGATTTATGAAGCTGATTTTTTCCACTGGGGAAAATAACTTTCTAGAGATCCCAGATGGTTGCATGTTATGCAGCTACTAAATACTTTTGAAAAGCCTCAAGAAAAGTATTATAATTTTAAGAAGAGCCTCTGCAGACCTGCTCTCCTAGCTCATGCTAATATTGTAACTTGAGACAGTAAATTTTTACTCTTCTATGTGTTTTGCCCCCTCTTTTTCTGCGTCTGAATCTGAAGACCTTTTTCTTGCAGAATGCAGACAATGCTCTGCTTATTCTATGATTTCTGCTGACCTTGAAGTTCTGTCCCTTATTTTGCCTATACAGGTTTTATGCTAGTGCCACTCCAAAGTTGCTAAAATATTACATTGACTTGGAAGCCATAAAATTCAGAACTAGGCTGCACATATCCAGAGTTAGGTGGCTAAAACCCCATGAACCCCAGCATCTTTGGCTTGAGATCCAGGTTAAAAATTTTGCACATTTTGAAAAAATATCTTGCATATTGCCATTCTAACCTCAAATTAATCATTATTTTCTGTTGTTATTGTTAATTCTGGATGAAGCATCTCATAGTATCAGAAAATTTACTCCAGTTTGGATACAAGCAACACAAAGTAAGAGGGAGGATAGCATTAAATGAGACTGTGACAAAGAATTAAAAATACTTGTGTCCAAATACCCAAGAAAGTAAACTGAACTGGATATCAGATGTCCCTCTGCCCTGGCTTTGCTGGAGCTCCTGACTGCCTTCCAGACACAGGTTAATAATGATGGCATTTGTCTGGGTAGATAAATGTTTGACATAATGGGGTCAGGGAACGTGGAGGAGGACTGCAGTGATCTTGTACAACATGCTGTCATTTGAGGGGCAATATGTGCTCTGTCCTGCTCGTGTGAAATGTTCACTCGACAAATAGTGGCCTTTTCCTGCAGCTTTAATTCTGTTTGTGAAGAAAAAAATGAGTTTACAACAAAGCAACATCTTTACTCTTCTGTCAAGACCTAAAACCAGAAGTGTGGCTTGACTGAGGAGGTGAACAAATTTTAGAGGTGTGTTTACTTTATTTCAGTGTCAGTAATCATCTGAAATTGTACATTTGAGACAGTTCTAACTGGCCTGCCTGTGTGACAGTGTGTCTGGGGCATGGCAGTGTATGATAGAGACTTTGTGGGTATAAATGCTCCAAAGGCTCGTGATCCCTGCTGGAAAATGTTTTATGTGAAGTGTGATTGAAACGACAGGCTTGTAAAACAGTTTTTATCTGACCCCTTTGGCTTGTTTTTGGTGGCTGTTTTTGCACAAGTAGTTTCTTTGCCTTTGCACAATACAAGTTGGGGGAAAAAACGAGACCAAAAACATAAGAGGAAGATCATCAGGTAAAAAGAGAATGATTTGTGAACTTTCATGGAAATACTAGAGAAAAGTGCAAGATGTCTTAAATGTATAAAATGGCTTTATTTAGATATGAAAATATCATTCAGACCACTTTTGCTATAGAAACATAGTGAAAAAGTCCAAAGTTTTGGTGATTTCAGTTGATAGAGGATGCAGTCTTGTATGTAATCAAAAGAGACAGCTAAAGTGGAACAGAAATAAACAGAAACATTTTGAACTGTTGCTTTTACTGACATATTCACCTTACCGAATCCTCCAGTTTCAAGACGGGAATGAAGTCTGTCTGCAGTTATAGAAAGAGGACCCAAAAGTATTTTTCCTTAAGGGACATACATCTTCAAAGCATAAGCATGAACCAGATATGGAATCTGGACAATTTTAGTGCTGAAAGTCCACAATGTCTTCTACAAATGCATTCAAAGCCTGTGAAAAAGTCAGAATGATGCATACGCGCTGAAGGTGATAGCTCTGTGTTTAATCTATGACTGCAGTGGTGTGCAGGAGTCTCTATGTAATGCTGTTGGAAGCAATTTGGTTAACTTTTGAGCAGATTGGTACTACAAAAGACATGTGCAGGTTTCTTACTCACATTTGTTTGCTTGTTCCTAAATTCCTTCTCCCTCTGTAGCCGGTAGTGGTCTATCTCGGCTGTGGCTTCTTCCTTGGCCTGCTTCAGCCTTTTACCCTTTCCTAGAGGGGAAAAAAGAGGGATTTATTTCATACTATCACTGTATCCCAACAGAAGAATCTCTCTAAATCAGAGGTATTTTGGATGGCATAGTAGAATATCGACTTTGCTGAAAGCTTTGTCCATCAGATTTATTTGCAGGAGAATGGTCAGAAGAGCTGAAATGATTTACTTGGAGTGCTTTTTGACTGCTAGCCAGTCCTAACAGTACCTGTCTTCTGAGACCAACCTCCTGTGCAGAAGCACACATCAGCTGAAGAGCTTCTTGGTTTGCTAACAACAGAAGTCTTTTTTCACCTACATGTCTTCTTGTAACACAAATGCATTTTTTTCTAATCACAGCTTGCTGTTTAAATAAATATCTATCTTTTCTTCATCAGCAATAGTAGCAGCCAGAGAACAGATTTTAGTTGTCATGGATGGGAAAAGATGTTATTCTGTAAGATTTGCTGTATTGATTGGTTGCCAGAATCCCTTCATCCCACACCAACTGGATTCTGCTTAGAGCTGGCAGATTTCCAAAATACTGAAATATATGTCTTAACCACTACCAAACTGAGTTGCAACCTTCAGGCTTTGTCCTTTTCTTCCCCCACCCTTTTCCACTAACATCTATTAAATGCAGAGATGAGTGATTAAGAGAGGAAGGAGGTGAATGGTATTCTTTACCAGTGCACAGAAGATACTAAAGGGATTAAAAAATCTTTTTTTTTCCTTTTCATTTTAAAGAAGAAGGTGATCTGTAAGGTGACCTTTTAGGGTTTAGTAGAAACTAGAGCCCTCCTCCTGACCAGGCAATTTTACATACTTAATTTTGTTTGCTGTGAATTTTTGTTTTAGGTAAAATGCTAGGGACTTGTCAAATCAACAGCGCATAAGTCATTGCAGGACTGGGCATAAGATACTTCATGGTTCTAGTAGAGATGTCCTGCAAAGAATAAGAGTAAAATGTTTGATGGGAATGTGGTGTTCATGGTTTTACATGAAGGAGCTGGTGAGCATGCCATAAAACCCTGTGTGCTTCTCTGTTTTGTATAAAGTCAGTAAAGTTGCATGGATCTCCTCAAGTTTCTGCTACATGATTGTGAGGAAAAAGTAATTTTTTAACTATAAACCTCTTGCATTGAATGTTGATATGCTACACTTGAGATACCAGGCTGGTGCTGATTTTTGGGGCCTCTTTCTGCTGTACAGCTAGAATTTTAGGAGTAGGGAAAATAAGCTTGCTCCCTTTTCTGAACAGGAGATATATCTTCAGTGGTTGAAAAACTGCTTAGTTACTTAAATTAGGATATCACAAGAATGAGACAGTGGTGGCCTAGGCAACTGAAAAAGCCATCTTGATCTCGTGTGACACATTGATTTATTTACTTACTGTAACAACCTATTTGACTTCACTTAGCAATATGAACTTTTTTTTTAAATGCTTTCAATTCAAGCACTGAAGATGAAAGGTACCTTTTCTGCTTTTCCAAAATCCTAAGGAATATTCTCCACCTAGGCTAGGAAGAGAAGCGTAAGTATTTCTGATTTGTTTTCTCCAGGCTGTTGCACTAGATTGTTTACACCTGAGCTGGGCTTCTGAAGCCTTATCAGGTGTGTCATATAACAACTTGCTTCTACTGAGCATAGCACAAGGAGGAAGTTGAAGCTTGGGAGGAAGGTTGTTAATTTTAATGTAACTGCAATTCAGCAAAAGCCTGGGTAAAATGCTTGATTCAGCAGGAAATTACTTGCCCAGTTGATGGCTCCTTCCAAAGTCATTATCTTCAAATGGGTGAGTAGAAGCAGAGAGATGCCTGAAATGTGAATTCCCTTTTAGAGTCTAGATGCGTGGACTGTTGGGTTTTGTGGGTGTGCTTATTGTGGAACCTTTGGTGTGTGACTGTAAACAGATTTTTTACAAGAAGGAGCAGCCTACTGAGGAACTAGATAACTTTAATAGCCCCCACTTCTTCAGTGCAGGGCTCCCTTGTGTAGTAAATTATATTTCTCAGAGATCTTCTGCCACTGAGCCACTCTCCTTATGTATAAAGGGGAGAGAGGCTGTTTAAAAGCTAGTGGGTACTTTTCCAGAGTTTGTGTTTGTTTGATAAAGGCTGATTTCCCCCAGCTTCTGCCACTCACTGTGTGAAGTGATGGGACCAGAATGAGTGAACCAACAGATTTGCGTAAAAGCCTGACATCAGTCTGGACAACAACATTTGGAAACAGGTTTAGGTCTGTATTTTGAAGTTTCCCTTATTCTCCTCTCCAAATTTGGAGCTGATCAGCCTTTTGTAGAGTTTTCCTCTAGGAGTGGAGCCGGAGGGTGATTCTCTGGAGCTGGCAGTCAGTGGGAGTGACTAGGATGAAGCTTTGCCAATTTTACCAGCTGAGGAACTGGATCACTATAGCAAATTAAATTATTTCAAAATCAGTGGGATTTTAATTTCCAATTCCATCTGGGGGGCCATCTGTAGTAAATATGTTGCATATTTGGCCACCAGATAGATAAATATATCCATTTAAAATGCACAAAATGGAAAGAGATTAACTGTAAAACAACAGTTCACTTGCTTCTGACAATGTAGCTAGTGAACCAAAAAGTACATATATACATACGTGTCAGCTCTTGACAGTGCACTGGAGTAAGCACAATACATAGGGTGTCACTGGAGGGTGGCAGCCATTTCATTTTTCCATGATGCCTTTAGGATTGGCACAGCAGGAACCTGCTGCTTCCTATTTAATTAAGTGGAAAAGCTGTGAGTAAATTACTGCTAGTTCAACAACGTTGTGCACAGAATCGGCAACTGCCAACATATGTGATCGTGCATATGCTGCACCTGATTAAGTTAAGCAGAAACTAGAGCTTAACCTGCTGTTCCACTAGAGACAAACCAAAATTAATTAATCACTCTGTTGTTAACCACTTGTCTGCTACCATAGTTGTGCAATACGGGAGGGCTTTTTCAAAGCCTTACTGATCTGCTGGGTTGGGTTCTCTGCAGAGCACAGCCAAGCCAAAATCAACCCTGACACGCTCAAGGCTGGCAGAGCATTGAAATTCAGCCAAAACCATGCAAAAAGAGGGCCAGAAACACAGGAGGATGGGCAAACCAACCCGTCCCTATGACATTTCCTCCAGGATCATAGAGGTGAGGTACAGAAAAGCCCCAAACTTGAAGAGATTCTGCCAGAAATGTCATGCTGTGGGGGCCAGGTTTTCTGCTGTCCCCCTGTCCCTCCTTCCATCCTTGAAGATGGGGAGCAACAAATAGCTGTGCTATGCCTGGTGTCCTTGTCCACTATTGTCCGTGGTTATGGTAGCTGACAGCCTATAAATTTTTAGGCATTGTGTTAAATTGGCCAAGTCTTAAACAACTTGCTGTGACAAGTCAGCCCTGTACTGGGTTTTCTTGCCTAACATGGGAAGGCTTTATTAGCATGGAGAAAGGCTAGCTATTCTTTCTAGGTATTTCTGTGATGTTAATAACACCGAGCTCTGGTTAGATCCAAAAGAGCTGGTGTCTTTTAGGGTGTTGGAGTGTTTTGGATCTTGCAAGAAAGACAGTAGGAGGCAAAAATCTTGTATTATAATTTGTTGAAGCACCAAGTTATCTTACTTTCCAAAAACTGAAATGCTTAAACTGGCTTTTTGTTTTCAAACATATCATCTAGGCTTCTAGCTGAATTTCTGCACAGAAATCAAGTCATTTGAAGAAGTTGCCAAAAATTAATCATATTTTCTCAAAATAGGACCATTTCTGTTGTCTTTGAGAGTGCTAAATTATCTACAAAATGGGATTTGGGGATGTGCATTTTGAGAAAACCATTTTGTACTTTAAATAAAATACAATAGAAGCAGCTGAGCAATAAGTATAGCTTTTTTAGTAGATAAAATATGTCTTGGATATTATCCAAGAAAGCAACATGGGTGTAATTCTTATATATTTTATTTTATCTTATTATAATATCTTAGTTTGTTTAACATTTGGTTTTAATATGATTTCCTGTAATCATTCATTGAGTTTTCATTTTATTAGGCATAAGAAATTTAAGTGAAAACATAAAAACCTGTAGGAAAACAAGTTTTGCTAAGCCTAGTGTTCATGACACATTTGTTTCCCTTGTTTTACCCAAAAGGATTTTCAGGAATTGATGTCTTGGCTCTGACACTCCTCAGCTATTTTTGGGATCCAAATTATGCTTAAAGTAAAAACGATAGGTAAAGCAGCACCATGTTCGAAAGGCCAAAGGAGTGCAGACTGGTTTGATTTGTGTTTAACCAGTTTAATAGCCTTAGCCTTACGTGTCTACATTTACTAACTAATTAATTAAACTGTTAATATTTTTTCAGGTATAAATGATAAGTAGTAATGATATTGCATGCCAGGATAAAGGGTATTGAGCAAGAAGTATGAAAAAGCATGTAGAGAGGAGCTTTAGCACTATATTTTTGTTTAGTTTTGTGTGTATAAATATAATTTCATTTGCTAATTTTTTCAGTTATTCAAAGTGGCTTTTACATTGCAAACAACGGCACATATGTCAGCAAAACCTAGGCCCATTATCTGTTTATATACAATATTACGTGTGTTCACACTACATTTTGATCTGGTTATGTGAGTATCAACTGTAAACACTGAAGGGTTTGTGTAAGGGTAGTTCAGTGAGTCACATTGCCTTGAAAATGCCTGTTCGTGGTGTGTCCCGTGAACACCCTGCCGGTCACTGTCGTGACGCTCCCCCGCAGACAGAACAGGCGGGCTCCTGGGCTCGGTGGTGCTGTGCGGTGCCTGTCTGGGGTGGCAGAGGAGGTCCGGGGGTAGTGCCTGGGCAGGGCTGGCAGGGTTCACTGCCCTCACCTGCAGCCCAGGCCTGCGGGGTGCAGCCCCCGAGCGGCAGCTGCTGCTCCGAACGGGCACCGGGCGGATCTGAGCTGGCCTTTGCCGGGGTGAAGCAGCGTGTCCTTCCTGATTTCACCCGACTGTGTGTGCACAGGTGACCAACTGCGCTGCACAGATCTCTTGCATTTCATGTATTTCCTTTTATCTTACGTTTTGCGCTCAGAAACAATCCCTGCAATCCTTTATTTTGATCTAACTCCTGAATCAATGCGGGGAAGAGACTGTTGAAGTAATTCTAGATTGACACAGTCAGATTTGCCTCTAAGAGAATCCCCTTTGTCCTTGTCCCACAGCATTTAAATGATGCTGGCATATAAGGTGGTGTAGTGACATTGCTATGAAAAATACTGAAATTAGGGATAACAAGGAAATTTTCAATTTTATTTTGTAGCTTCACTGCAAACTTCTTGTAATGTTGAATATGATGGTTGTCTAGGTATAATTATTCTGGTAGATTAGCTATATTACTTTGTTTAGCACAAAATCCAGGGTGGATTTATTTAAACATTTTGTCCTTGATCTGCTACACCTAGGAATAAAATCTTTTGGACATTCTTGAGGTTTTTTTATGGAAACACACTGAACTGTTGAGGCTGGAAAGAGTCTATGGGATATGTTCCCTGATGGGAGCAAGGGCAGCTTGATTGAGGCCATATCCAGTAGGTTATGAACATCTCCACAGCCTCTCTGGGCAGCCTTTTCTTCCCTTGCAATTATTACATTGTTTTCTTATGTTTAAATTTGTGTATTTACATTTTTATTTTCCTTAAAAAATTTTAAAAATGCAAGAAAAGTAAAAGAGAAGTATAGAGAAGAAAGTCATACTGATAAATTATTTTCACTCTACTGATAGGAAAGTTCTTAATAGCTGTTTTTCTGTAGCTCCTACCAGTGTGTTAGTGTTGAGGTAAACATTGGTAGTGGTTTAATTTAAGTTTCTGACTCAGAGAGATCTGGAAGATACTTTATCTGTAAGAAACCCTGTCCTTATCACAAGCACTCCAAGTGAGGCTGACGTGATGACAAGGGAGTGTGTCTTTTGCAGAGTAGAGTAAATGCACCTGTAACCCTGTCTGGATTCTGCAAGACATTCATCTTTGGTCATTACTTTTATGTTATAATGACTCTTCTCATTTTTGGTGTTCCTTAATTTACGAAGCCTCTTTGTTTTAAAGTGGCTGTTTTAGAAAAACTAAACTGACTCTTCTGGTTTTAAAGACAAACGCAAATGAAATTAAAGCAACAGTCCCCTCCCTCCTGCCCTCCAAAACCAAAAGTAAAGGATCATCAACTTCAAGCTCTCATAGGGAAGAGCCTGATTCTGTAACCTGTGTTCAGGCCAAACTCACTCTCCCTCTGCTGGGGCTGTGCCTTTCCAGGTCATAAGCTTTCTTACTTTTGGCTGTTCCCTCTGCTCTGCATGAGAAAGTTAAAAACACTCCTTCCAAAGCACCCAGTTTGGCTACATAAGAGGTCAAAACACTTCTTAATTATCCCTTGCTTTCAGGTTTCTCTTTGAGAGAGTTCTCCTATATGAAGGTGGGAGGATTTTTTAAAAATCTCAGTGTCTGCGAGATTGGTGGTGGCTGAGTTCTCAGGGGAGGGGATTTGCCTTTTCACTTTTTTTTTTTTGTGTGCTGCTGTACAAATTGACATGTCATACTAAAATTAATGAACACACAGCAATGCTGATTTATGTATAGAAGGGATATGGAAACTACACAAACTATTTCTGTTTAGCTTCCATTCCTCCCTGGAAAACAAATATATCCCTTTAATCACACTCTTGCTCCACATGACATCATTGTCATACGTTTTAGTTGCGTTCTGCAGCATAGCATTGTTTCCTGCTGCTGGTTCCTAAAGCAAGATAATTCCAGAAAACTGTGTTAATGTTCCAATGCTAATGCAGGTCAGTGACTCGTGTGGTTGGTACCTACACTCAGGAGATTAATTACTTGCACCATGTAATAAAACTTCCATGAACGAGCCATTACAGTACTGGGAGTGCTTGTGATTTTGCAGTGACTTTGAATACTATCACTGTGCTGAATTCTCTCCTTTTTTTCTTATAATTTTTTGAAGCCCAGCTGAAATTAGGAGACAAGTTACTAGATTTTGCAAGTAAAGAGGAACACTGAAAAATCTTAACAAGATCTATAAAGAAAAATAAAGAGTTTGAAGTCTGGTCCTCCAGAGCTGGCAGCCAGAGGCATGTAGGATTCTAGTTTAAATAGCTAAGGAAGGCAGTAATGACATTATTGGCATTGAAAAAAAGCAAGAATAAATCCAGATGACAGGATGAATATAAAAAAGAAAATCTTTAACGTAATAAGGCATGTGCACATGCACACACAAGCACATGGAATTTTAGGCAAACTCTGAATGTTCAGATTTGTATAAATGCCTGGCTGCAGTCAAGGCACAGCACCAGTGCATGTAGACAGTTGAAATAATCTTTTTCTGGGAGCTACTGTAATTCTGAAGAGCTTGCACTTGAGAAGTACAGTAAAACCAGGCCAGCTACTTACTTTTTTTGGCTTCCTCCAGTTTGTCCTTGGCACGTTTTTCTGCCTGCAAAAGCTGCTGGATTCCCTGAGACTGGCTGGTCATGCTGATTGCTGAGGCTGGTGAACTTCTGTGGAGACCAGAGCTCAGAGAGAGTTTTATACAGCTGCCAGGCTCTTCCTTGCCTTTTTTGTTCTGTCTGTTATTACAGCAAGCTTCCAGATTGCACCAAACCAGCCAGCTCTGTCTGGATTGCTGCTGGGCACACAGGCCTGTTAGTGCAGTCGGAAAAACACAGCAGCAAGGTTGAAAGGAATGTTCTCCTCTCTTCAGGGTCACGGAGAAGTTGAAGTGTCCCATTAACACATTGGGGGAAAAAAAGACCAAATGGCTTGTATTTTAATGGGGAATTTTTCTTTTTTAAGCTCTTATTGATCAAGCAAAATATAGTTAATCTTGTCAGAGGAACTGGGGGGGGGGGAAAAAAGTTTCTTGAAATTCCCTTTTAATAAAATTTTCCTTTAATAAAATTTCCCCTCAATGTGAAGAATCAGGCTCAGTCAGCCAAAATTAATTTTGGTTGAACACCATGAACTGCTTGTAGGCTTCTGTTTAATGTTACTTCTTAACACTATTCATTAGGGTTTTCACTTTAAAAAAAAGGATCTTCAATAGGAATTAATTCATTGGGGACTAAAGTGTAAAAAAGCATGTGGTGGTTGAGGTATGTTCTGCCTTGTAATCTGCCATGATGGACGTGAGTGGAGGTGATCTGGAGTGGGAAGATGTGGGATTAGCTCTAAAATCCAGACTTGGAAGGCATGAATGGTGGTCTAGGTTTTACTTTCAAGTCATAATGCACAGAGCAGTCAAATGAATGTCTGAACATGGCTGTAGACGCACATCCCATTCCCTACAGAAGGAAACAGTGTTTTGGGAGCTACTGCATGAATAAGCAGGATGTTCATATTCTGAATCCTCATTAAAAAAACCAACAAATCCCACTTATCACAGGTACTTCGGCCATTGCATAGGAGAGAGACATGTTAAGCTGAATAATTAAAATAGATTTATTTTTGTAAAAAAATACCTCATAGCATGAGTAAAGTGTATTTATTACAAGTTCTTGATAGAGCTCTGCCAGGACTGGAGATCACCTCCTGATGTAAATGATTTTTCATGCTGCAATTTTATATATGTGGTCATATATTTAGATGTGTAGATATGATTTTTGCATATCTATAAAATGAAATATGTTTATATAAAAATTATTTGGTGCTCTCTGGTAATGGTCCTTGTTGTGGGGCTCCCCAGGACAGCTGTGTCATGCTACTTCCTTGCTGCAAGGCTGTTACCTGGTCCTGATGAGGAAATGTGTACTACTGACATGAAGTCTTTTTTTTTTTTTTCTGCCAAATAGTTGCAAGCTTGAGAGAAAATGGAGGGAGAATCCTCTTGCCATGTTGCTGTCTTCAGCTGTGCTCTGAGACTTGGAAAAAGAAGTTGTTTTGGTTTCTGTTCTGTGATGTTGCAAAGTCAAATTTCACTCATTATAGTGTATTAATCATTGAGTTTATTTCTTCATACAGAAACCTACTCATCTCCTGAAATCAGGGGCTCAGTGTAGCTGCAGGAGAGGGGACAGGGCTCTGCTTTTAGAATATTTTATTGCATAGCCTTGGAGTTTATTTCAGTCAGACATAGAAGAAGAAGAAGAAGTGATGATCAATTCTACAGAAAATGTGGAAACTGTAGGGTTAGGAAGCCTGTTTGCCACTGGGACTCAGCTACAAGTAATATACTGGCAAAGTGATATACAAGTGACACGGGCAAAGAAAAGCAGAAGTGGAAAATGAAAGTAAAAAATGAAGAGGTCTGGTTTACTTTGGGCAGGAAACAGGCTCAGAATTTTAAAGCAGAAGTTACTTAAAAATTAAATAGGAAGTGGAAATGTCAGGCTTGTCTCAGACATCAAAAGTATATTCCAAGCAAAGGGTCTTGTCGAGCAAATCTCATTGCTGCAAGAAATGTTACAAAACTGCTAGCAAATTAAACTGTTTCAGTTTCTGAACTTGGCTGAAAGCATCACCAGTCAGACTCTTTGAATTTTCAGAGCAGTTCTCAATGGTGTAATTATGTTATGTGGGCCTCAGTAATGATCTGAATTTTGATATTTACAATCTCTTAATATTTCACAGAAAATAGTTCTATATGAGGAAATTTTATGGGGGGAAAAAGATTCAGCCTTCAAGAGATTATGAAGCTCTTCCACTGTGAAAAAAGTAATATGTTTCTTAAGCCGATCATCTGAGCTGCATGTGTCACAGTTCCCATATTTCAGTATTTTTCTGAATTAAAAAAAAAATCTCAATTTGTAATTTTCCTTGTGGCTGGTTCACATACAGTGTGGTGGCATGCCATGCTGGCCCTCCTCATGGCATCAGGCAGGTACTAGTACACATCTGCAGGGGTGAAGGTGATAATTTATTTTGGCTGGTGCTTATCCACATTTTGTTAGACTCCACATGAGGTACTGCCACTTAGAACTAATTTCAAAGCTTGTCTGATGCTGTTAGTGATGATCTCAGACTATGCTGACATGGCACCTCTGTGTATCCCACCTCATGGATAATTCAGTAAAATAAAGTAGGTTAAGCCACTGACTGACCAAACAGTCTTCTACTTCATCACACAAGCTAATAAAAAACTTCTCTGTGTCTCAGTTGCTAGCTTTCTTTCCAAGTCAGCTCCAGACTCATGTAATTAGAGAAGAGAAGCCAATGTGGTGACTGGTGATGGGGGCAGGTGAGGTGTTACCGAAGTGAGAGAGGGAAGAGAGAAGGGGTTTTGGTTTTGTTTTTTTTTAAAGACTCCTTTTTCTTCTCAGCATTTTGTCTATCTGTCTTGGTCTCCAGAATTTCCTGAGCCTTTTCTGGTTATTGCCACTGAGAGAAAGGGAAAAAATGGCTCAGTTCTGGCATTCTCACTCCCTCAAAGTAAAGCTGTGGAACACAAGCTCTTGGAGCGTCTTACAAGGGATGAGAGAGCCTACTGAGCTCTCCCTGCTCACCCACAGCTTCAAGAGCAGAAACACTCTAAATAGGGTATTTCTAGTTTAGATGGAGTCTCAGCAGCTGCTGTTTTATCTCTGCAGCCCTTAGGGTTGGGGCCAGTGGCTAAATTCACCCCCAGTAATTCAGATGATTTTATTTGGAAAAAATCTGCTTGCTGTAGCTCAGGTTGAGCCTTATCTAGCATGAGTATACCACTTTGTCAGTCCACCTACCACTGAGCAGTAAAGGTAGTGCTGTGGCATCCTTTTATTGTGGTTTAAGTGTGCACAGACTCTCCTGTATGTAAGAGGGCAGCAGGCAGAGTTTCCACTGAAAGGTGTTGAAGTTGAAGGTCTCCCATGCATTGTCTCTGTGGCTGTATTTCCCAAGGCACACACTTTTTTAAATCACTTTTTTTTTAGAAATTATAAAATGAATTTTTTCCAAGTGAGCTGCTATGACTGCTAAGTAGCACGCTTTATTCAGGCTACAGCTTCAAAGCAGCGACATTGATTCAGTGATAAAGCCTTAAGAGCAGCAGCGTGTCAGGCAGGGCAGCTGGCTCGGTGCTTTTGTGTGTCTGTGTGCCTTTTGTTTTGTTGCTCTAGAAAGGCCGAAGTAAGGAAAAGCAGGGTGCGCACCTGCACCTGCAGCACGGTGGGGACTGCTCTTCTGATGAAAATGGAGCACCTTCAAATGCAGTCAGATCTATCATGCTGAGAAAGAGTTATGGGCTCCTGTTAGCATTACTGGCAAACAGTCTTTGTGCACAAATTAAAAAGTATGCAGTGAAAACCATCACATACCTGAGAATCTCACTCTTTTCTCTCTGTATTCAAAGACCATGTTTGCTTATATTAGAAGAAAAAGTTATGAACTTAGTACTGAAATTGTAATTATGTCTGCGAGCTAAGATTCTTGCTACAGCATTTCCCGACACTGACAGTTTCTCTCTGTTGACATCACCACAGTTGACCTCAGCAGCCTGAATTTTACCACAGGCCTGAAAAATATGGGAACAAAAAGGTATGCAAAGATGAATAAATATTAAAATATTGCTGGAGGCAGCTTGCTGCCATACTGCCTGGGTGAGCTTATTGACTGCTGGCCAAGTCTGCAACACAGCCCCAGCTTCAGCTGGCATAGCAGTCTGACTACCCTGTGTTGAACACCTTCTTTAAACCAACTCATTTTTTTTCCTAAATTTGGCCTGTGTCTCACTGGAAGTCATTATGTTTGCAACTGCAGTGGGTTTAGCATTCAAAGAAAGCCACTGTGAGCTGTGCATTTAATTACTTTTTCTAAAAATCTCTTCAACTTCCAGAGGAAAAACTGAGAATAAAAAAAGTGTCCCTTTTTTTTCCCCACTACCCATATGATAATTCAGGTAGAGTAAATATTAATTTTTAAAAATTGCAAAAGAAAAAGCAAAAAAAAAAAAAAGCCACAGCTTCTCTGTCTCCAACTTCCAGGTTAATTTATAATTTGACAATTGGTATGGTTGTGCTAATTTCCTGTTCTCAGTGTATGGTGTGATCACCCCATCCAGAAGATTGCTTACTCCCACACAGTGGCATGGGGGAAAGAATCAAAAGAGCAAAAGTGAGAACACTTGTTTAAACAGGTTTAAAAATGAGGGGAAAGGATAGAGGGATTCAAAATGATGCAAAGCAAGTCACTTATCACCTCCCACAAGCAGACCACTTCAAATAGTGGCTGCTGTGGAGAGGCCAAATCCCCTGTTCTGTTGCTGAGCCTGGCACTATGTGACATGCAGCATCCCTTTGGTCAGTCAGTCCGTGTTGCTGTCCTGGCTGTGTCCACTCCCAGCCTCCTGCCTGCCCCAGCCTGCTCCCATGGGGGACAGAGCTGAGGAGCAGAGAAAGCCTTTACACTCTGCAAGCCCTGTTCAGCAACATCTAAAACACTGGTGTGCTCTCAGCGCAATTTTCATTGCAAGCTGACAATGTGCAGGATGTGATGAAGAAATTAACTCCATGGCAGCCGGACCCAGCACACAGTGTTTCTTTTCAAACAGTTTTCTTTTCTTTTTTTTCCTTTTCCCAGTGCAGCTATTTGCAATCTTCTTTCCCATCCTTCTGCACTACAAGAGTGCCTCTTCCCATTTTACATCCTCTCTATGATTTTTTGCGTTGCTGCCTTTCCCAAAAGAAGCTTGTAGCTTCATCAGTGTATTTGTGCACTCAGGTAGGCAGGGAGGGGAAGTGGGGAGTCATGTAAATGTATTTTGAACTGTGTAGGCTAACCAACAACTCACATCCGTGTCACAGCTTAACATTCACTTGAAGAAAACTGAGTGTAATATATCAGAAAATTTCAGCTCTATCTCAAATTAGATTTACGAAGATCAACAAAGATATCACAAATAGTTCAACTTCACAGCCTAGAGGAGCTGAACCTGTAGTCCTCTGTATTGTACTTAAGTGCTGCTGCTTTGTGTATAGCTCAAGGTTGTTCAAGCAATTTTCTGACCTTTGACAAAAATCTTGATTTTCTACTTAGTCATTTCATTGCGTTTCTTTCCAGCTCTGAGTGATACCAGCTAAACTGAAAGTGAAAAAAAAGGAATAAAAATTTCCTTTCTTGTAGTGAAAATATTAATACTTCAATAGGGAGAAGGAAAGCTTTATTTGGAAAGGTAAGACAGAAAACCTGGGGTGGAAAAAGTGATGAATAGTGGCAGTCTGTCTTTTAAGACCAGAGTAGATGTTGCCTTAGCTAAGTTAGTCCCTGTAAATTTTTCTGATGTTATTCTGAGACAATTCTGAAGGTGAAGGGAATATTTTTCTCTGTATTTTGTAAAACCTACTTTCAATTTGTGTGCCTAAACAATAAACATGTACATGTACTTATGTTAGTACATGTACTTATGTTAGTACACGTGTGCATTGAGATTTAAAAGTCTCTATTCCACCACTTTTCAGTGCCCTCTAGGATTTTTGGTATCATTAAAAAAGTAAAAACAGAACTTACTCTCCCTTCATAAAATAAATCAGAACATTAACTAATTTTAGGCTATTCACCGCTTTACATCACGTCTCTGGTATTTCTGTTCTCTATTTCTCTCACTTGTCATGTGGCTGTGAGAGTAGTGAGTCTTGTGTCTCAGTCACTTCCTCATCTTAGAGGGGAAGGATTTTTCTTGTCAAGCCTTTGTGCAGTGTAAACACTTTTTTTTTTTGCCATACTGTTTGTAGCTCATAGTGACTTGGGTTTTGCTTTGCAGAAGGTAATTCTGCTGGTGAGGATCTCTGTATGTTTTAATGTAGAGCATTTGTCCCTCTTCCAGGCTTGAAAAGAAGGTCAGAATTCACTATTAGTTTTGCTTTTCTTTCAAACACTTGCAAGTACTTTCAGGGCTAAGTGAAGCTAAGCACCGCTGTAGTGTGCCAAACCTGTCCCGAGTCCTGGTGCCTGCCTGCCCACCCTGCTGCGTGAGGGGCCGTGTCTGTGCCGAGCGCCTCGCCGCCCCCTACCCTGAGGAGCCTTCCTGCTTCATCCACCAAGGAGCTGCACCTCAGGCCTTCCTGATCCTGTTTTTTGTGCAGAGCCCCCCTTGCCCGATGCTGGCCTGGTGGGGAGGAGGAGAGGAGGGATCCAGAGGAGCATTACGGCCCTGATTCGAGGCATGGGGCTGGGGTGGGGGTGGTGTTGGTGGGAGCCGGCCGCAGGGAAGCTGGGCCCTCAGAGCACCTTCCTGGAGGACGGTCAGCCTTGGCCCCAAACCGTGCTTTTGGCCAGGGCTTGTTTGAAATTTGCGTGGGATGGAAAACAGCAGGAGTGGTGATCCAAAGATAGGTCAGAGATGCTTGGTGTCATTGTCCTGGAAGTGTCATAGACTGAAAAGGTGCATTTCTGACAGGAATTATGCTTATAATGGTGAATTGTGGAGCGCGGGCTGCTATGGGAAATCTCCTTGTGGACCTCCCTCAGAGCTCCTGTGTGGGGATGTTGGCTCTGTATTTCTGTGGTTATTGCACAGAAGTTCCAGGGGTCAAACTTTGTCTGCGAGAACAAAGAGGAACAAAAGGCTGTACAGTAGGAACATTCTGGAATATCTTTGTCTATCCCCTGGCAATATTTTCTGGCCCTGCAGAGAGCCACAGGATTTCTGGTATCACACAGCATTTAAAGGGGAGCCTGACCACTGTCTGTGGTATTCTGAAGTCATCACAAGAACAAGGTGGATAATTTAAAAATAGAATTATTATTTTTAATATGAAATGGAACTTCATTTACATGAGGTTAATGTTAATATGAAAGGTTTGCTCTAGTAAATATGTGGTCTGACAGGAGCTGCTGGAATGAACAATAAAGACAAATTATTATCAATTTAGCAATTCTGAGCAGCTGCCTATTTTATCTTAGAAAGAAATGCCTGGAAAGATTTCTTTTTTTTTTCAGAGAAAGAATTGGAATTAGGCTACTATGAAAGCACAAAAGTATTCTCTATATTTCTATCTGAGGATATTGTGAATATTTGCATTGCTCTTTTTTGACACTATGGGTAACAGCAGAAGCAGCATGGATTAAACCTTCTCTCACAGAGCATGGCACAGGCTATAATAGAAGTCTCTCAAAAGAAAAAATCATTGCTTTGAAAAACCTCAAAAGATACATTAAAAAAAGAAGCTTCATGCTTATGGGTATGGTAACCCTTGATAAAAGGCTACACAATCTTGGCTCTCAAAACACTCTTGAAATTAAATTAAACCCATTGAAATTCTTTAGTAAAGGCCTAACAAGTAATAGCTTTTATTCTGTCAGTGTGCCCTACTGGATCTTTCCCTTCCAAGCCACCTGAGGTCCTCCTCTTAATAGCAGAGATAATTGTAGATATGTGTCCCAGAATTCAGAACATCTGTCCATTTCACTTCTCCCCCTTTTCTAGGTAGGGGTGAACACCGTATGCAAAGTACTGAGAACCTCGGGAATTACTCTTTTCCTACCTCTTTGTGGCCACTTGACTCCTCCTGGTCTTCAGAGCAAAACCAGCTCTGCTTTTCTGAAATAAGCTGTGATAGTACGAGCAGCAGTGCCTGCATTTTGCAGGTGCCAGCAGCTCCCTCTCAGTGCTGGCTGCCCAGTCTCATGTTGAGTCTGACCTCCAGGCAGGCTTCTGCCCGCCACTGCTGGTGTAGCACTGCCAGCCCTTTGGCTGGTTCCTACAGCTGAGTTTTTATTGAATCCCACATGGGAAGAAGAGGGGTAGACACGGTGATGAAAACACAAGGCTTTTTCCTTGTGAGCCTCAGTGAAGTGCAGGGACGAGCACTCACCTGGATATGTCAAGGAACTCTTGTATTCCAGTGTCAGGCTTTTTGGATGTTGTGCAAACTGACTGTAATAGCAACAGGTTGATATACTTTTCATAATGAGCATGTTATGTCCCGTATACTCCACAAAAAATCCAACAGCAGGAATATGTGCTATTTCACTGGGGACTACTCTGAAGCATTAGAGGTAAAGCACTATCATTTACCTGAAATTTCCCAGTAAAAATTACTGCCTCTCGTTGTAATGTCTTTGATATCAGTGTTTTCTTCTGAGCCTCTCACATTTCTGTTTTTGCAGTTCTGCAGTATGTGAAACACTTGTTATTACAAGTATTGATGATACTGAAGAAATAACAAGTCTCTACAGCACAGAAAGTTGTGTCAATAGGTATGTGAATTAAAGGGTGGGAGGGAAGCTGACGGTAAGAAGTGCAGAAACCTGACTCTTTACAGTAACTTTGACTTCCTCTATATACATTTTTGCTGTTTTGAAGTTTGCAGGTTAAATATATAAAGAGATGACTTGGTTATGGGAACTTTCCCCTTCCTCAGACAGTATCTGATAAGCTTGTTACCAACAAATCAAAGGTTTGTGTGAAAATATGCTTATGCCTGTGGTTAGGTGTGTGTTATCCTGTTATTTGGCTTACAGATCTTAATAGCAGCTTTGCAGACTCCCTTGTCAAAGAACCTGTTTATTTTAGAAAACTGACTTGAATAATAATTTTGCAAGGGAAACCCCCAGAGTTCTCTGCAGGAACATGATTTGAGCACCTTGACTCCTACCAGCAGTTAAAATGAAAATGTTGAGTACCAGCAGCTTGCTTGAGCTGTGAAGCAGCAGATGAGTGGTGCAGCAAAGAGGCATCCTCAGCCCCCAGGTCAAGAACCATGAGTGCTATGGCATGACAGGGCCTCTATTGCACAGTCTATGGACAGCTTGTCTGTGTCCTGGCCTGGAGAGGATACAGAGATGATCCAGTCCTTTCCTTTACCCCGCCATGACTTTCAGGTTGTTGGACAGCTGCAGGCAGCAGTGGGGAAAATGTGGTGAGGTTTCATTTCTAAGGGTTGCTCAAGGCATATAAAGAGGAAAAACTGCTGCATACATCTCGTCTCTAACAGCCCTAGTGTACTCCAGCCTGCACTAATGTCCATGTGGGAAAATGCAGAGAGCTTAGAGGCTGTATTTCTTCCCCTGTAGTCACCAAGAGCTCAGTTAAATGTTTTCAGGCCCATGGGTTTCAGTCATGTTACTAAATCACAGCCTCTGCACAGAAACCATACAGCGACAGACTTAAACATTCAAACAAAGGAAAGCATTGGGAAATGGCTTGAAGATTTCATTGTATTTGCTACAGTGATTACAAAGTCTCTGAAAATTCAGCGTTTTAGTAGCAGGTGAGTGGCAGTAAGCTCTATTTGGAGGAAACCCTCACATTAAACAATCAACAAAATAAATGCATTGATGACTTTGAACTACCTAGATCAACCCTGCTGCTTATGTGTATCCTTTTGCTTTTCTACCCCTCTCTTCCTGAAATGTAGTTTTAATAAGTTCACAAAGTTGATTTGAAACATGCAGCAATAAGACATAACGGACTCCTATCTCAGGGAACTCTCAGCTGATGATTCCAAAGAATGTGTTGGTTTCAATGCATTATGACTTAAACTATGAAGGAAGGGACAGGCTTTTACCCTGGATAGCTCTGGGTGGAATAGTGCATAAGTATATATGTGCATGTATGTGTTTGTATAGACACATACATATGGTTATATAAATGTCAACAAAAGCTGCTCAGATACATGGTAATGGATCTTTAGTGTTTATTTGGTGCATTTTAAATACAATTTTTCTTTCCTATGGACTGCATTTTCAAGCTGCTTTTCTTTCTGTCCTTCACCCCACTGGAGTATTCAATTTCTTTGTGCATGAGACCAGCAGGAGGTCAGCAAAATGATTTTTTTAAAGTAAGAACTACAGGACTTGGCCTATAGTTTTAGTGTAGATGAAAGAAATAATGGATTTCTTTGAAAAAACCCAAGGAAAATGGGGACAATTTTGTTCAGTATTGTACCACAGTTTCCAGTAATTGCCTTGTACAGTTTGGAAGTCTTTCCACTTTATGTAAATACATTAACTTCTGAAAATCCCTTATAGCTGTGAGGTGGGGTCTTTTGAAGGAAGTGTTCTTTTGAAGGTTCAAGGGTCTCTTAAACACACATTTTTTTTCTTAAAAGTAAATCTTGTAGGCTCCCTGTCACAAATCCTTCTTGTTAGGAATTCTGCTTGAAGAACTGTTTGAATTTCATTATCGAGAATTTCAAAGAAATACATCTAATGCCTCAATACATTTTCTTATGGTCATTCAGTGGCCCTAAATAAGAAATGGAACCTCTGACAATTTAAATTCTATTCCTAAGAATCCCTTGAAGAAAAGGATAAAATAAAATCTGAGGGTTTTTTATAATTACTCCTGAAAACCAAGAAAGGGGAAGCAACTGTAAAGTAAACTTCCAGTTTTTAAAGGTGCTTTCACTGCTTCTTCATTAGTGCTCTCATTCCCTATATTTTTATAAATAAGATGTGTGAGAGGTGAAAAACTCTGTAAATAATGCAATAACATATAGGTAGCTTTTGATCTTGACTCCTAAACAGAAGAAATAATTAAGTATAAGCATGTCTGCTATTATCAGCTTAAGCTGTCAAGTGAATAAGAGTTGTATTTGAGTTTTCTATAGTGAAATCCTGTTCTAGCAAATTTTAGTGATTGCAGGACAAATGGTCTGCTTTACTCATCATGCAGGAGTGAGGACATAAAACTTTAAAGCATTTGCCTCTGAATTTTTATTGTAGCTAAGAATGGCTATTTTTCTTGATATAATTTTGAAAATGCTGGTGTGCTATAATGGGAAGGTTTTGTAGGCTACAAGTACAGAAAGAGAAAAGGTACTTGTAAAATTTAAATATGGAGAAAAAGAATATAATAATGTCAAGAAATCTTCATAATAAAAGCTAGAATTTTTTCTCAATGTCTCTATGCAATTGTGGATGTGAGGAAGTACATACTTCATCGTGGTTTTAAAGCCTTTAGCTTTAAGGCAATTAAGGAAGCACGTAGATTTCTTGAAAGATTGTCTGGTTTATGCTACAAGATTCCTACAGCTCAAGGACACCTTCTTGTTAAGAAAACCAGAAGTGAACTTGCTTCTTGAAGTCCAGCTTCAGCTTTACAGTCAGAGTCTCCAGGAAATAAAAGCATAAATCTGGAATGTTATAAAATACTTTCCCATAATTCAAGGTCAAGTTATAAATCTAAGTTATCTTGTCTCTGACTAGATATGTTATTTTCTCTGGCTCTTAGAGCTTAAAGGTTCCGAGAAGTGACCCTTTAAATGCTATTGACATTAATTTTAGCAGAAAATTTGAACAGTACCCTTGCTGAGCTGGGCAGAATGAATTGTCTAAAATAAGTATATGCTCAAAGATTTTTGTGTAACATAGAATACAAAACAAGTTAAGGATCCTGATAACCCTTCCATCTAAAAATAACAACAATTTTGCACCTTTATATGTGCTTACATACTCATGTCCGTGTTAATATATATATACCTACGGATATACTTAGAAACCCATGTATCATTGCCCTTTTGGAACACTCCTCTGGACTTCACAGATGTGTGTAGAGCACAGTGAGACGGAGTTGGATCTAGTAAAGCACGTTGCATTGTACCAGTGTCCATGCTTTCTCTGCTGAGATTATTACCAGCATCTTGCTTGCCTGCCTGCTTGCCTCCTCCCTCTCCTCTCCTTCCCTCCCACACACAGTTATACTGCTCGAGCAGCACATGTCTGCTGCACAGAGGTGGTTATCAAAGGGTGCATTTCCCTCAACAGTGGTGTGGTCAGGGGACATCTGGTGAAAAAAGAAAGACCCTGTCAGTGTTGTCCCCAGCTTAGGAGAAGGACAATGCAGATCTCTGCACTAGCACTGCATCTCTTCCAAAGAGGAAAATATTCAAATTAGTCCAAATAATCCCGCAGAAATGACCATAAAGCAAGACCTATATTATTTTAAATGTAGAAAACCCAGCCTCACACTTCATTAGCAGGTGAGGGGAGGAAAAGATACTATTAACTGTGTATACCATAGGTATATTAAAATATGTGGTTAAACTACAAGCCAAGACATGCAGAGACATAAAATGCATCCCATTGAATGTACTGCCCCGAAGTGTCATTGGGAGGGCTATGTAATGGATCATTTTGTTCCATACAATGTGTTGAAGTTCTGTCTTGTCAAATGGGAGCCATTGACAGGCTGAAAGGGCAGCTGGGGGCCGGGGAGAGAGAGAGATGTGCTCCCAGCACTAGGACTGGACAGAACTTCAAATGCCTGCACACTTGTGCAACCTCTCCAGTGCCTCAGAGCAGGGTTTTGTTGGTTCTGCAGGACCTGGGAGTCAGTGTCATATATGCTTTAGTTCAGTGCAAGTGTCAAATCACCCAATGTATTGTGACAAGAACTAAGAAACCAGCTTATCAATGGAGAAAAATCTGAGGCATCTGAGTGGAAAAGTTTTGCTGAATCTTTAATGTAGTCCTTAGATGAGAATATGGATGGTATTTATCGGTCTCTGTACTTTTCTACTTTCAGTCAGAAAGTGCTGGCACCTGTGGCACTTCAGATACAAAGCCAGATTGGTGAAAAGAAGCTTGGTACCTCTGACGTACAGAATGAAATCTGAGGTTTTAGATAGGTTGTCCCCAAAGGACCAATCCTTTCATCCAAACAATCCAAAGGTAAGAAAGCTTGCACAAGAAGGCATGCAAACAGTCCAAAGGTAAGAAGACCTAAAGTATTTCAATATGTTAAATTGAGGTTGGGTATTGAGGGCCAGGATATCAACACTGCTCTTTTCAGTGCCAAGAGTTTTTCTTACTTCAGGGGCCACCTGTGGGCTGATCAAAATGCCTTAGCTGATCTCCAGGAAGTCCATCTGCAAAGAGATCTACCAAAGACAATGTAAGTGAAATTGTGGTTTCACTGATGTGGCTTGGATTTCACTTAGCAGGAAAAGAAGGTTATGTTCAGGCCCTCCTCAGTTATGAATTTTGCAGCTCTGCACCATTGCTGGGCCTTGGTAATTATCTTGGTAGAGAGTGAAACCAGCTTAAAAAAGCTGAGAGCAGCATCAATTTACAGGCCTAGCTGTGGTGAGAGCAGAAAGTCAGGAGGTTTTATAGTTTTTTCAGTTATTGCTTTATTTCTCTAACAGTCTTAATCTGACAGTCCTGAAAAACACTGCTAATGATCTTTCATGACAGCAAAGGCATTAAATATTGCTAATGTTGCAGTTTAAAAAAATCTTGCTTCCAATACATACATTTTTTGATAAACACAGCATAAAAAGTAGTATCAGTAGTTTAAGTGGGTATTTGCTGGGATTTAAGATGAATTATCTATTTGACAGGACTTTGGGGTTTCATTTTTCCTTTAGATCTCTTGTTCAATAAACAGTTTTAGGAGGTTTTGAAGATTGGTAGATAATATATAAAACTAGTTTCATATAATTTAACTACTGTAGATAATGAAAACCCAACTATTTTCCCCCTTAATTAATCTGAATGTAAATGAAAGCATAAAACTCTTTAAAATAGGTAAATAAGTAAAGATGCATGATTTTCAGATATGGTTATATGGTTGTACAAAGAATATATACATTTTCAGCCTGTGCAACTTTCTAATACTGAACTAGGACATGTATAAAACCCAGACTTTCTCAAAAACCAGATTTCTACTTCCCCTTGCAGTAGAGCAGAGGCCACTCTAGAAACAGCAGAGAAAAACTCTTCCCACCTCGGTTTTGAACTTCTCCCTTCTCACCCTGCGCGTGTTCCTCATGCAAATATGTATGGAGCTTGTTTTCCTCAGGACTGGTATTTTGGTGCTCTCACTGCTCAAAAATTGTAGTAGTAAGTGAAAGGTATTATTTCCAGCTAGAATGGAGTGTGTGTAAGTCTGACCTTTCAGGTTGATGATTCAAGAAGGTGAAGTGTCTGTGAAGAGTAGTGAGACAGTTTAGCATTTTTTTCAGGCTGATGTGGGAAATTTTGGATAAAGGAAGGTTCTGAAAGCAAGGAATAGCACACAGAAATTTTGGATCAGAGACAGTGAAGGGCAGGTTGGTCTTGTTTTGTTCGCTATCCTCTGTCTTTAAATTGTTCCTGTTTACAGTATAAGAAGGAAAGGAAAATGAATAGGTTATTTGCTTTTCTTTTATAAAACTTATTTGTGAATGTGTGTTTTTCCGTGGTGATTGGTCTCTTTCACCTAAAATGACAGTGTGGAGGGGGTTAGGTCTCTCAGAAACGTCACCACTCCAGCTTGTGGCTCCATTGATCAGTGTGGAGCAACTTTCTGAACATCAGTACACTGAAAATTAAGCTGGGATGTCAAACTGAAAGGAGGTTCATATTGCTCAGGATAGCTTTGTCTGAAGGATTTTTGTTCTTTTGTTTACCAGTTTACAGGCTTGACAGACTGACTTTGCTCTCGGAACCGGCAGTGTTTAACTAACAATTTGGTTTTGTCTGCATCAAAATCACTTTTAAATATTGCCTCTATATTTTAACACAGTATTTCATAAACTCTAAAGAGGATCTTCTTACTAGAAGAAGACAAAACCAGACAGAGCCTCTTGCTAAATAATTGTTGCATGAAGTTTCATCTTGTGTGATATTTCCTAACTTAGTGTAGGAAGTAACACTTGCTGTAAGGCAGAAAGAGGATGTGCAAATACTTTATGCAGATCTTGGGAGTGAGAGCACATTACCAAATTAATATGTCAGCTTAAGCGTAGTATGGGAAAAATGAGCTATCCTTGCTATGGCAGAATTTATATTTGCCAACATTTTATCACATTTTATAGTAAAACTTAAGAAAGAATAGTGATACTAGGGTGTTTGGTGGGTTTTTTTGGTTTTGTTTGTTTGGTTTGGGTTTTTTTTTTGACAGAGACTAGATTTTTGGCAGTGTACACATGAGCACATACTATAAAATCATTATGAAATTGTGGTGTTTCTTTGAGTCCTGTTTTATGAGACAGACAAAAGGTTTTTTTCTTGAACTAAATGAATCTGATACTGTTTAACTCCTGCTGTGATTCAATTGCTTATATATTCTGAGAATTCCAGGTGTTTGGGAAATACCACAGCATGGGCTGTTTCAGCATGATAAATTACCAGCTTTCCCTCTTCCTCTTCCACGTAATTTTTGGCTATTTTTGGCTCTTCCATTGCATTGTGTGCAGCAAACAGTCTGTGTGTGTTTATAAGGCCTTGAGCTTTCTGACACAGTTAAAAGATCCAATTTGTGCTTTGACCGTTGTGGTGGGTTTGTGTTTC
>WBMZ01017006.1:0-51292 GCA_013400975.1 Atrichornis clamosus | reverse complement strand
CCGCCTGCTCCGCGCGGTCGCCGCCGCCTCAGCCCGGGGAGCCGCAGCGCGGCCTGGCGGGTGCCGGCGCACGGCAGCCCTCGGTGCGGGGGCGGGCAGGCGGGCACACACACACATGCTTACGGTGGGCGCACGTCCAGCTGTAACTTTATGATTTTCCTCCACGCGGGTGCTGCTGCAGAGCTAGGACGCTTATTCCAAAAGCAGTCCGCGTGAATGTCTGAGAAATTAGAAGTAGCGAACCACAGTTACAGTGAATTTCAGGGGATATTTCATATGAAGTGACAAGAGGCAACGGGCAGAAACTGATGCACAGGAGTTCCATGAGTGTGAGAAGAAAACTCTTTACTGCACGAGTGACCATGCACTGGAACATGCTGCCCAGAGAAGTTGTGGAGTCTCCCTCATTGGAGACACTTAAGAACCATTTAGAGGCAATCCTGTGCCATGTGTTCTAGGGCATCCCTGATTAAGCCGGGAAGTTGGACCAGATGAGCCACTCTATTCCCTTCCAACCTGACCATTTCTGTGATTCCGTGTTTCATCTTGAAAGAGGTGGTTTTACAGTACCCAAATGTTCTCATATTTTGTCTGAAATTCTCTTGTAGAGAAGGAGGATCCGTGCCTTCTCTAAGCCAAGAAGTGCCCTGTGCAATGTGCGCTGTTTCCCCAAAAAGCCTGTTGGAGGCAAATGGCCATTTGAATTTCATAGGAAGAGAACAAAAACAAGAGAGTTGTGAAACTTGATTAATTTCATAAAACAGATAGTACAGCTTGGACATGCTTTGAGGTCTTCCAAAGCCTAGGCTAATATCCCAGAATACTAAAGCATTCTTTCCGCAGATACCTTGGTTCATTGAAAATAGAGATAGTATAATTAAATTGTTATAACTGAGGGAAAGCCTTTAGCTCATTCAACTTCTTCTGATTGTTTTAGAGAGACATTCTGCCTAAGTCAGTTTTTAGGAGTTATTTTAAAGGAGTAGTAATGAATAAATTTTGACAAGCCATGAAGGATGACTGAAAACAGATGAGCATCACAGTGTCGCATAATTTCCGAGTACCCTGGACGAGATTCACAATTCTCATATGTGGCTGTATAAAGCACAGCTCTGAACACCTTAGACTGCCTGGTGTTTCCTGCAACGCTGGCCCTACTTTAGTCTCATGCATGTTCACCAAGCTTATCCTTAACATTAATCATCTGTATAGAAATCTGCATTTTTTTCAGAAGTGAAAGTGTCAATATCCATTATTTCGTGAATACTGAGATTTATATAAAATACCATTTTTCACTACCAAGTATTTCACTGAAGAAATACCAACAACTTAAATTTGTTCCTTTTCCTGTCAAGCCAGGTGATACCTGGAACCACAAAAAGTAGTTACAGACTGACCTGGTATTTAGTTAAGATTTTCAATTTATGGAAGTTATTTTAATAAATTGGAAGAAGAGACAGTGGTTTAGAGCAAAGGTAACTTTCATTTCAATAACAGCTATAGCTTAAGAAAAACCTACCAAACTTGCTTTCAGACACCAGACACCTCCTCAGCTCCGAAGAGGTAATAGCAAACTTCACAGACATTAGAGGCTGGATACATTTTATTCAAAACACCAAGGTATTTTTAAAGTATGTTTCAGGCCACAACACCCAGAACAACTACATTGCTTCTAATTATTCAAATTTGTTACAATTAAATAGAAAGCTCTACTGAAATGCTTAGTAACAACATAGATATGACTAAAATTTAGTTATTTTTACTAGTGTAGATAGAAATAAGATCAAGAGATACAGACTCTTCATGTAGGCTTTTCCCAGTATTAAATCCAGAGTAGATATGTCTGCCCAGACCAGCAGCTTGAAACTCCAATCTGCTGGAGCAATGGTACCCTAGGTAGGCAGGGGTAGTGGAAGCAGTCAGTAAGTCTAGGCTGGTATTCAGGTTAGGAAGCCGGACCACTACTACAAAAGTGCTTTGACAACCAAGCAGGATTAGTCTTGAGTAGTAACTGTGCGGCAGAACTCACAAGGTAAATTAAAACTTTGGGCTGAAAAACATGATTCAAATGCTTGGCACAAAGAGCTAGAACACAAAAATAGAAAGGAGGCAAGCTGGTGCTGGTATCAGCTCAGAGCACTGGGTGTAAATACCAGGTATTGGGAGTTCTCAGTTCACAAAAGTCCCACCCTGATCAGAAGAGTCAAAAATAGCAGGTCCCATGAGATCAGAGGACAACTGTGCTGGAAGCCTTGACACCCAGAAGTTTTAGAAAATCCATTTCATAGTGTGCATTGATGGGAAGTGGGTAAAATTGGTAAGAATGTATAAACCAGAAATTTTTGCTGTGGGCAAGAGATTATGATGCTTTTGCATTTGGGAAGGATGAAAGGAAATAGTATAGGTCACATTAGAGTTTTGTTTATATTGAATTTTCTTCTATTTTAGTATTTTGCTAGCAGCAATTATGATTTAATGTTTTAATTACATCAAACAACATGAATTCATCATACCAATATTCAGTCATCCAATATAAAATGAAACTTTCAAAACCGTGACTTCCAGGAATGCTTCTGGCTTCTACCGTTTGCCAGAGAATTTGACCCTTCAAGTGCCACAAATCAACCCTTGCAGATGAACATGCATTTGCCTAATTAACACAAAAGCAGGCAGAGCTGTATTTACTACGATGCATAATTGGAAAAACAAGATAGATTTTTTAAAAAACCACAGAAGTGTAAATAACATTTCAGAGTTTTCAATGAACTTTTACTAGGTTCATCGTGACTTCATGTCACGCTGGACAGCAAAACCTTGATCGGCTACTGCTGGAAAAGGATCAGCTCACTCAAGGAGAGCAAGTGTACACGAGTTCTCTGTCTGGTACCACAGCTGACAAACTGACGTCATTGTTAAAAGACAAATAATGCCGACTACATCATAACCTGGCAAGTGTTTCAGGAGGCAGCTGGGATGTCTGGTCCAGCAAACTAGTGAGATGAGCAAATTCTGGTGAAACTTAACATGTAGGTGGTTCAAAAAAGGGTTTGGGGTTATTTTGTTTTTCAGAGATCAAAGTACTGAACTGTGAAAAGTAGCTCTTCAGAAGACTAAGTGAAGAAAGAAAAAATTATTGAGTTTTATGAGTAAACAGTAATATGTTCTCTAGCAAATAGCTGGCCTATTGATTTCAGGCTTTTATGTCAAACAAGAACACAGACAACTATGTAAAACATTAACTAATAGCAAGAGGATAAAACAGTTTATATCCAGACTCAAGATAAAAAATGGTTTCATAATAATATAAAAATATTTGTACTTTTTATTAAAATACCTTACTGTTAAATATATACAAAATAATTTTTGTTTATATGTGTAAAATATTTTTTGTAAATGCACTTTTAAAGTGTTAGCAAAAACCTTGAAACTTCTGATATTCATGATAGCCTTTAAAAAAAATACTTCTCCCTTGGTATCTTCAATCCATTGTCTTTACTGACTTCAGATCCAACATTCAACTATATATAAAGTATGCACTACAGATTCTTACATGAGTGCTATACCACAGCACCAGTGACAAGATGAAGAATCCCTCATGTTTCTGATTTAACAGGAAAAAAGAAAAAGGCTAAGCTTTTCCACTGAAAAAAATATGCCCATCTAAATTGCAAACTGCTTGGTCAACTTTGCTTTAAAATATGATTTTTGACATAATTCATACTCTAAAAAGCAAGTATTTAACATGAAAGGTATTTAATGTCACCTGCTTATGGGCATGTAAATAAATTGTTTCTAAGTTCTTGGAGGCATTTTTAGGGACAAGTAACAGATTCCTAACTTCTAACTTCACAAATCCAGACACTTTTTAATTTATAAGTTTATCCAGCATTTGTCAGTGATTAGCTTTAGAATTTTAGATTTTAAAAATGGAATTAAGTAGCATTTTAATGCTGAATATACAGATTGCACATAGCTGTTCAGTCAAACCAAAATCACAAGCAAAGAATGACTGATGAATTAGACAAATAGTTGGGAAAAATATGCAAAAAGTAACAGATTAATATATTACCTTCTATTATTCTGAAGTGACAAAGTCTGTACAAAGAACATACTTTCATTGTGCAATTACTTGTGCAATAATGCAATAGGTAAGGTAATCGTGTGCTATTTACTCTGTAAAAAAATTCCATTTGAGGATTCATGAGGTGTTTTCATAATTGTCAAGAAACTGGTGTTCAGGAATTTCTACTGATCTTGTGTGTTCAGAACCCACATGACAGATGACTGAGTAAAAGATAGTTACACACTATTTCCCCCCCCAGTTCAGCCTAAATCATCGTGCCTAATTCCTGTATGTGAAAAGTGTTTTCTAGTTCACAAGCTGCAAATCAGCTGCCTGTGCAGAAGAATAGGAACAAGAAGCTGGGGAGCAAATCTCAGGAGTTTTAAAACAGTAATTCTTTTAGTTTTATGTTCTCACATTTCTCTAGGTTCTGAAAGCAACCTGAGTTAGACTAGACATCCTTCAGAGGTCCCTTCCAACATGTGTTATTCTGTGATCTGCAGTCATAGCAATAATGATGGTTGTATTAAAAAATTTCTTATAGAGATCTTTCTGGGCTCCTTTTTGAATCTGAAAATTCCACTACTTTTGGGACTGTCATATTCACACTCTGTTCATCAAGAATTGATGTTTGCCCCAAAACCATTTTTGCACTCCCACTAGAATACACTGAAAAAAAACACTAGGAAAAAACTGTACTCGAATTAATTTTATTAGGTTAGAGATCTGTGATAATGAAATCCATATGCCAAGAGTCCTTTATATGTAGTACAAACTGATGGGTACCATTTTAGGTGTATCATATGTTTTCAAAATTAAAAATCTAGTGACAAGGATTGCAAACATGAAACAGGAATACTGAGCAGCATGCAATGCTATAAAAAGTCATGAAGTCTACAGTACTTTACAAAAAATTCACCAACTATACTGAGACATCCAAAACCTATCATTAAACTTGCCAGTGTAAAGAACAGTCCAAACATTTTAGAACCATTTTAAATGCTGGCAACACTTTGTATACTTTCTTGTATTTCAGAGCCAGATCCTACAGTATCAGTTCCAGAGCCATTTACTGCCTGCAGTTTACTTTTGTCTCCTCTCACTCCATTACTCGGAGTTGCTGTTTCATTTGCTATAGGGATGTGCTTCTTAGAGGAAGAATTTTTGCTTCTTTCACCAGAAATACTACTGGATATTCTGCTATCATCACTTTTAATAAGTACACTGGAATCAGCAAGTGAATGAGGACTGGTAGCCAACTGCCATGGTGACTGACGTGCTCTTGCTTGTTCATTTTGTTTGACTGTCTTCTCAGATAATATTGGAGTACTACTTCGAGGCTTATCCTCTTTATTTTGGTTAATTGCTTGGGCTTCATTTTCCTTCCATGAACCTGGCTGGCACTGCTGTCCAGCAGTCTGAAGCTCCTGTATTTCTCTAAGCGATGAAAAGGCATTATTCACAACCATCTGGGATTGAAACGTGCCACCAAGAGAAAGTTTTAAGTCCCCAGCTCTGTTCTGAAACAAAAGATTAGAACAAAGATACTGATGCAACTAGAGGGAAAAAAGCCGCCAGTATTGCAACTCCCATGCACACTAAAGTCAGCATAGCAAATAGGCTTTGTAGGTAAGATTCAGAGGTAATGGCAATTGCACAATCTTTATCACCTTTCAAAACAAGTTTCAGAAGATTGCCAAGGTGATAGTGACACAGAGTAGGCATATTACAGTTTCACATATAGCTTGAAATTTATACTACAGAAATATATCAGTTACACAAAAGCAGCCAAAGCTTAATCACGTCTATCATTCCAAAATACCTGCACTTCATCATTTTTGCTAGCAGTTCACACAAGTGAACTTCACAGAAGTGTAGTCCCAATAGTCTCTGCCACAACACCTAGCTGCTACCAGAATCCAAACTAATCACCAATACTAGGAGATAAGAGTCTTCGAACTGCAAAACTGGAAGTTGCTTTCCACGCTGTTAAAACAACCCCCAAATTTTTAACATCATGTTTTAGGAGCTCATTATGTTTTTAGGAATTTGGAACAGTTAGAGGGGAAAACATTGGGTGTAAGAAATAGCACGGAGTGCGGAGCGATGCTTAGGTATGACAGTTTTATTCAACTTGGACATGGCTACAGGATGCCAGTATCTAAAATTTTAATAGTCTTAAAAACTTAAGCCTGGTTCTTTTTTTTTCTTGTTACAGGAACTTTAGTATCTTATTTGAAAAATCCAGAAGGTTTACTATTGATTGACAGAGTAAAACCTAAAACTTTATGCAATATTTAAAAGACTCCAAATTTTAGCTGCCTGAAATTCATGTCATGGCCACACAGAAATATATCAGGACTAGACATATATATTGCAGTTACTTAGAAGATAATTTGTGATTTTCAGCAGGTATATTGCACTAGCCTCTCTTATAAGACTAGGTTTCTTAAAACCATTATATGTCATTATTAGCAGTTTCTAAAAAACCTAGTCAGGGTATTTTCCCATTTTAATGGATGCATACCACTACTAGAACTTCCTATTTCAGACTAAGAAACAGTACAATTACCACTAAAGTTTAATACACTACCAAATACTACAGTTTATGCTCCACATAGTAAACACTTTAAAAGCTAACATTAAGCATTGAATTATTATGATCTGTATAAATGCAGCTACATCAAAAGGTTGCAGTAATAACTTCATGAATCAGAGAAGGATAACAGCTGAAAAGTACATTAAAGATTATCACGTAAAATTGCCTCTAGCATTCCTTCTTGGCTTACTTGGCTATTCTGGGTATGTTCCTGTCTTTCTTCTTCAAAAGACTTCTCTTTTACCATGTTCGCAGGCTTACTGAGAGTCGAATTCATTTGTGGATGCCCCAAAACACCAAAATCTGACTGGTCTATCCCAGCTAATACAGCAAGTTGTCCAAGTCTGTAAAAGAAAGGTTTAATAGAAAATGACACAAACAATTCCTACCCTTGGAAAGACCTAAACATTCAGAATCAGAAGTAGAATCTGTTTAAAGCTTTGAAGATAGTTTTTTCTATTTTATGAGAAGTTCAAAATATCTTCATATGAAAACAAGTAGCTAAAGGTATTTTCTTAACTTTGTACAAATTAGCCTGCAGGTTCAAAACAAGTGTTAGAAGACTGAGAACGAAGTTCTTCTAGTTAGCACTGAACTCAGACCTGGATGCTGGCAAGCAGATTCCATGTCAGGCAGAACAAAGATTAAAACTCTGTCATTCAGCAGAAATTGCTGCACATCTCAAAACAGCATAATCTCTAACACGCCAATGACACACCTCACAAATACAATGACGATGTGTCACCTGCCAGCCTGCAGGTTGGCCAAACCAACCACTTGTGTGTCTTAAGCCTCAGTAAGAAGTGAGAAGTCGCAGTCATTAATTGAGAGCACAGCATACAATATATAGAAGCTTACTGAGAAGAGCACACTTTGTGATTGGGATTCTGTAACTGCCTGAGCAGCTCCCTGTAATGATGAATAGACACAGGGCCCACATGAACAGATTTTTTTTTCATATAGTGAAAATGCATTTTTCCATTCCTGAAAAGTTTGAAATTCCTGTAGTAATGGCAACTCTACAAATTGATTGTCACAATTAAAACACAGCCTCGAGGTGAACTTTACAGTAAGTTAGAATCAGAGAATCATGAAATCATTAGGGTTGAAAAAGACCTCTTAAGATCATTAAGTCTAGCCATTAATCTAAGACTGCCAGGTTCACCACTAAACCATGTCCCTAAGCACCACAACTAGATGTTTTTTGGGCATTTCCAGGGATGGTGATTTCAGCACATTCCCGGGCAGCCTGTTCCAATGTCTGACCACCCTTTCAGTGAAGAATTTCTTTCTAATATCCAATCTAAATCTCATATGGCACAACTTGAGGCCATTGCCACTCAGGTCCTGAGTTACATCATTACAATTTGAAAGTGGGAGATAGGAGGGCAAGTAAAATCTTCTGTGATCTTCTCTGAACATGTGGAATAGACTACAATATATATTCATATCACTCCCTCCTTCCTGTGGATGAAATTGCCAGCCTGGTTATATAAGCTTTACAAATCAGGTATAAGCTGAAATTCTTTATAAAATGGGAAGGATGAACCACCCTCTGACAAACTGTAGGTACAATCATAAGACAAACTTTAATCAATACTTTTTGAAATAATTCAAATAACAATAATAAATAATCCAGAATTTAAATAAAAAGGCTGAATTCATCCATCTAGATTTCCATACTTCAATTAGTAAATGGGGACACAAGATAACAGGACACTTTCTGATGCCAATTTAACTGTATTTTGAGCCTTTCATATCATGGGAATGCTAAGAGCTACAGGTGATTCACCAAAGACTTGGAAACACACTTTAATAGAAGCTTTCTATTCTTTTGGAATAGACTTCTTGAAAGCCTTTCCCCAAGACAGATACATGAATTCAACTGAACGGTGCTTAGATCATATTGGTGACACTAGGAAAAGACTAAACAATAGATACATTGCTAATTTATTTTCCTTTCTTCTTTGCAAGTATGGCCCTAAAAATCTGGGGAGGTAGACAGAAGCATACTTCATTATGAGGATAACTTTGGGAAGAAGTCAGGAGAAACAGTACAACTTAAGTGACAACTTACCCAGCATCTTTAAGGAGGTCTAAAAAAGCATGAAACTTTTGGAAAGAGTTCTCAATGCTGCCTAGAACTCCTTCATCTTCCAAAATCATGCTGGTTATTGACTGTGCATGAAGTGCCTCGGATAGGGAGATATTTAGATTCCTTAATCTTGCATTTTCAATTTCCACCTATGCAGGGGGAGGGGAAAAAAAATTTCTTTTATTTTCAGTTAAAAATACTCCAAAATATCAAACCTCACCTTGGTGTGCCTAAACAGCAGCATCATGAAGAGAATGATCTGAAATAACTGATGTAAGAGATAGAGAGTTTGCTGTACCAGACATATTCAGGGCACTGTTACATCGAGCTCTGCGCAGGTCTGTTTATCCACAGCTGCTACCACAGTGATATTGCTGCAGGCACTCAAAATTGCTGGCTCAGCACTGTCTTCAGTATGTACAGAATGTTACAGAGCAAGTACAAGCAGAAAAGATTAGCTTTCATATCATGTTATTTTGCATGTATTACATGACAAGTTAACACCACAGAATTAATACTAGCAAAAAAAATCTTAATGAAGGCAAATGTTCTCCTTAAATTCACCCCTCTGGATCAGAGGGAATGCAGGCCACTGTTATCTCTCCCTTACACTGCGCATGCCAAAATTGAAGTTTAAGATGATTCAATTTTTCTCAACATTGGCCATTAATCAAATCAATGACGAACTGGAAGCTGAATGGTAACTGCATGATATACAAGGTTTTGTGTTTGAGGGAAGCATTAACTCACTAATTTAAGGTTGCAGCTAGGACAATGAAGTGCTACCACAGGTTTTCCTTCTTTCACATTTTATGAGAGGACAAAAAAATTATAGGTTGTGTAGTGCACTGTAGATGTTAAAAAAGCATCAAAATGAACAATTTTGGAGATTACTGACACTTGGTTTATCCCATCTCCTGGGACAAGGAGAGGTTCAACCAGTCTAGCATGATATAGAAAGATTTCTTGCAGGGGTGTTTAGCCTAAAAAGCAAGTATCTAAACAAAAGATATCCAGCAGAGCCCACTAGTGCACATCACATCACCAGGAGGATGCAGACGGTCACATAAGAGGGCTAGGATCAACCAGTGCACAGTCCTTTGCGGATATCTGCTCCCTGTACTGCAGGATACTACTTGTTGCTCAAATTTTAAAGGGTATCACCACTTTCATTCCACTCCAGATGACACGTACAGACCAAATCCATTTGTTGACACTATCTTACACTCAGCTCTATTACAAGAAATTCTGCTTGTTGATGTAAAAGAGTATTTTTAGGTCAGCAACAGTACAGGGGAAATAGACTGCACAATTTAAGTCGTTAAAAGTTTTGATAAGTTGTTCAGTTTTGTCAAAGCTATTCTCAACAACTGACATGCAGAAAACCATCCAACATGGTTATTGCCCAGAGGAACAAAACTTAAAAATCGAAGATACAGAATAAACCTAACTAAAGAACAGTTGCGATAAATAGCTTTTCAGCACAAGTCACGATAAATGAGTTGGGAGACAAAGAACTATCCATGTGTACATACTGCAAACATATTTAATCATTTTATTGAGAAAAACAAGTATCAGGATGCCCCAGATCCCCAGATAAATAATTCAGAAAATGAATAAAACATGTTGGAAGAGTAGCTTGATCCAGAGTTCAAGGCTCTGAACATGATCAGGAGAACAAACACACATTACTAAACACAGATTTCATCATTGCCCTTAGACTAGTAAATGATCCACGTGACTTTGAACTGAAACTCACCACATTAGTGGTCACTGATAGTAACTCCTAATTAAGCAACATTAAAAGTAAAGATCATTAATAGTTAGTATCTTTACCTCTATTAGCCGTTCCTCAGCCTTTACTCTAGCTTTTTGTTCTTCCTTTAATTTTTCCATGCATTCTTCCAGCTCCAGCTATCAACACAGATAAACTATCATGAAATGTACCTCAAAATGTCAGATTAACATGCAATATACAAATACTCAACATGTCCAATTAACAACTAGCACATGGCATTCCAAAAAATAACGTATCTTCTACAAAAATACATGATAGAGGTTGACCAGAACATAACTCCAGGACGCAAAATATTAAGACAGAAAAGTAGAAATAAGTGTGATTTACTTAACAGATTTGTAAGATTGCAACAGATAACATGAAATTACAGCACAAGTCTCTTTGGCCTATGACATAACCATCAGGAATCTATGTTTTCTCTACTTCCTCTTCTTCCCCTTCACTTTTTCAATCATTTTTAACTAAGTATGTCTACATTATCAAAAGATTAAATAGGTCTCTAATAAGAAATCCTTACCAGCCATATCTTGATTTTCTAACTATCCAGGATTTTATTCCTTACAACAGTAAGAATACAAAATTCTGAAGTGTAAGAACTGTACTCTCTCCAACTGGTATCACTTAGATCTTTAGTAGAAAATGTTTTTCACAATTCCAAGTTTAGTGTTGAACTAAAAATAACAAAAACAACGCCCAAACATCTAATAAATATATTCTAGTCTTATTCATGAGATGCTTAAACTTATATTTTAACTGTTAGTTCTAAGTAGTAAATCTCAGTTTCAGTAAGAGTAGTCAGGATTGGCAATACCACATTTTCTTGTATCCCAGCAGAGCATTATCATCTTTAATTACAGCATCTGAACTGGAAAAACAAGTAAGAATTTTCGTTCTTGCACGCGTGAACACTCTTCTGGTACAAAAGGTGAAAACTGTTCAAATTATCAAACCACCGTTTTTCAGAGGGTAGACTATATGAATTATTAGTATACAAAACTTTTCTTTCTCTATACACTTTGCATACAGGTACATATATGTAAAAGGACACTGCTTTTTGTACACACCATATGAACCAGTTCAAAAGGGAAGCAAAGATAGTACTGAAATAGTACAAATAGTACTGAAATTGTTTGTTTACCATCAAAAGCTTATTCAAGAGCACACTACTGCACTTCATATAAGCACCTGAGAAGACTGGTGTGCAACACAATGCATAGTAAAAATAATCCTTCTACAGATGCAAAGAAGTCTTATAAAATGCAAGGGACTTTTGTATTTGATTCGAAGATGCACATTCTAGAATACTCCACATATAGCCCGCCCAGTGACCACCACTACTCCACTCCTAACACCTCTAGACTAGCATCAATCAAGCTAACCCTGGAAGTAGAAATCTAGTCATATCTTTATCATCTGAACACTTGAGCATCACCTGCAGAAGTCAGAAGATATAGGAAAAACATATTTGAAAGACAGTATTTGAGAAGAGATTTAAAAGTATCTGACCTCTAGGCACAGGGGTGGGGGCAAATGACTAAGGAGAAACATCCAGAAATACCACAATCTTACTGCCATCTACCTTACAACATGTGGAAGTAATGGGAGCTATATAACCTCTAACACAGAAGCACAGCAAAGAAAGTAGCAATCATAATGTTCTGCACTGACAACTTGACACATAAGCCGAAATCCAGCAACTTAGCTTTGAAGATCAGTCATAGCTATCACAGACTGAACAGTTCTTACATTTCCATTTATAGTGAGCGTGCATACTTATATCTATGTGTGTATTTTAAAGTTTCTAGGATGTAGGGGTTTTTTGGCTAGAAATTCAACTTTAGAAACCATAGTTCTGTAGTATTTTTGTTGTGGGCACATTTTATTTAATTTTCAAGGTGAAAGCACTGACCTTTTCCTTCAAATTGCTGTTTTGTAATGTCAAAGGACAATGACTCGTAAAGTTAAATTACCACGACTTTTTAAACAGAAATGTGGAAGTTTTGTAGTATTGTTTAAACTAGATTTATCACACTGTAGATGTACGCAGTATTTGATGGCTATGGGTTGACTTCACAAAAAACCCGAACACTGCAGTTGCATCTCCTAATAAGCAGTATAAAAGCCAGCATTTTAAAGAAACTTATTCACCACCATTACAAGTATATGTACACTTTAGTCTTTGATTTGCTTTCAAGATATTCACAAGCTGACACAATGCCCTAGTCTTTGAGCAGAGAAAAATTATTAAAATATATCAGAGAACTAAATGCACATCCAAGCTACAAGACTAAGCCTTCAAGTATTACAGCCCAGAAAGACAGCACTGACAGCCTTTAAGATGAAATTGAATACCAAAAATATATGTAGCCCTCAGAATAACCATAAGCCATATGACTATTCAACACTACAGAGGTATAAAACCGAAGCTTTAAAACTTAAATTATATTTTTCAAATTTTAGTAACCAATTATGCATGTTTTTCTACTTGATTGCATTGTCCTTATTTTAAAAAAATAGTCGTTGTGCAATCTCTACTTCTTTGTAATTCACAAAGTAGTAAAATGTAGAAATAGTTGCCCTGTTAACTAGATTAAGGGTGAAGTTCACCATTTAAACGCCAAGTTAAAATTTAAAAGTATGGGAGTTACCTCAACTAGACACTTCATCAGAAGCAACTCTGACATTTGATTCCCTCTAGTGGAAGGAAAGAATATTTATTAGTTCTTATTTTTAATTTAAGCAGTAATTAAGCTTTCATTAGCCAAGGTTTTTCTTAAAAAAACACAACTAAGCACTACGTGTGTCACTAAGTAGTATGCTTAAAGCCCCTTCTTGAGCAGAAGGATGCAGAGAAGTTCTCAAAAATTTGCATACTAAAATGAAAGTCTGATCACTTAGTTACATCAAGAGATGTTTGGAGAGCTTTTTTGGCAAAGCAGTTCAAGGAGTTTCCATCTCTTACTGTTTATTCCCACTCTGCATTCCCATCCTTGTTCTAGCACAACTGGTTGTCCCACTTTACTGAAAGGCCTGCTACCACCAAATACACTGGACTACTTTCCATTACATCAGTTCCTCAAAGCAGCTCCCCCTGCAAGCTGCTGTGCAGTAAGAGCTGTTTAATGACAGTACCTAAGCCAAATTAACCCAGAAAAAAGGGATCCTCACCCTCTCTCTAACATTATCAGCCATAGACTTCTGCAACTTACTGTACTCCAGTTGTGAAACACATCCAATCACATCAACAAATGTGAGTTGTTAAGATAGCTGAACACTATCCTGGAAAAGTATCTCAGACTGGCTGAGGCTGGATGGGGCCTCAAGCATGGCTACCTACAGAAAGCTTCCCAGGACCACATCTGGGTGGTGTTCTTAGTATCTCTTAAGTAGGGAAACACCCCAGGCAACGTGTGACAGTGTTCAGTCACCCTCACAGTGAAGAAGTGTCTCCGGATGTTCAGAACCTCCTGTGTTTCAGCCTCTGCCCATTGTGTCCCTATCTCCCTGTTACCAGGCACCAGAGAAAAGAGGTGGGCCTCATTCTATTTGCACCCTCCCTTTGGGTATTTACCCTTCCCCGAGCCTTCTCTCCTCTAGTCTGAACAGCTAGCTTTCTCAGCCTTTCCTCTGAGAAGAGGTGCTTCAATTCCTCAACCATCCTTGTGGCTATTTGCTGGACCCTCTCCAGTCTGCCCACATTTCTCCAGTATTGTGGAGATGGACACAGAGATGGACACAGTTCTCCAGGTGTGGCCTCACCATCACAGAGGAAGGATCACTGCTTGTACCATTCCTCCTAATGGAGTCTAGCATGCCATGCACCTTCTTTGCTGCAAGGGTAAACTGCAGGCTCATGCTCTCCTTGGTGTCCACTGGGACTCCCAGAGCCTTTTCTGTAGCGCTGCTTTCCAGAGGGTCTCTGTCATCATATACTGCTGCTTGGGGTTGTTCTTCCCCTGTGTCCTGCACTCTGGTGCAGGACTTTGCATTTCTCCTTGTTTAACTACATGAGTTTTCTCCACATCAGCAAGTTGAATTCACTTGTCTTATGATCAGACAAAGATGAAAAATACACTAAAGAAAAAGACTGAAGCAAGAAATGAAATAGCACTAAGTGACAGAGAGGAAATAGACAATTCAATTATGTCAATGTTTTATGTCATGTTTTAAATAATGCTATCTGACAAGCAACCGTGGCCTACAAAAGTATTTTGTTTTCAAATTCAGAAAGTCAGGAAAATCTGGATCTTTACAAGCACAGAAAATTTAAAACCAATTTTGGGACAGGTTGCTAAAATTTGTGGGTTTACCTTCAAGGAAGTTCAAATTAACCACAAAGTGTCTCTTTCATATAGCTGCTCTATATGTAGTGCTACAGTTAACACTGACATAATAGGTCAGTGTGACAACCCTACCCCAAAGCACAAAACATTGTCTGCATCTGCTGTCTGTCCTGAATATAATATTCCTTGCTCTCTAAACACCAAGAATAACTACATCAAATGCTTCTTGAAAGCACCGTACTTCCTGCATAGAAGTTTTTGGAGCAATTTGCACAACACAGAATTCTACGATTCCAGACACAGTGCTCTTAGTAAGAGTGTGGAAGCCACCACACAGCACAATGTCAATATACTACATAAAAACAGTAAAATGAGATCATCCACAAAGAAAGTTGCTATACGACTTCAAGTTCCAACAACATGTGAAAACCTTGAAATTGTCCTGAACAGAAGTCCTACAGAGAAAAAGGGCAGGTGTAAAGAAGAAGTATACATCAGCTGAAAAGGCTTTGTACAGTACTTTAGCTTTCCACAACTCTAAGCCACCCTGAATGTTCCGACTATCAACAGACTTGCAGCAAGTTAAGTTTTAACTTCACTCCTCTTACATGAAGACAGATATAGAATCTCAATATTTACACATATGAACAGTACATTCACCCAGTGTGGTTCTCCAACAACCACCACCAGAATCAGACTGACTGTAGATCTTATTTACAGAGGTATTCATTGGATTCTCCAGACAGAATTCGAATCTTAACACTTCAGAAACAACTCAGTTATTCTGCCTGAGGGTGTTACTTTATAATAGTGCTACACTATCTCAGCAGCACTACTGAGCCACTGAAACATACCTTTTTTCCCTCCATTCCGAAGGCGGACATTGCCAGGCAAGACATTTGCAGCAATTGTCAGTTTCACTACTGTTAAGTTTTTAAAGTAGTGAAGAAGTAAGAGGAATAATAAAAAGCAAATTAAGAAAGTTTGGTATTAAGCTCAATTATAAAATGGATCTCAAACGCACTTTCAGCTATTTTTGTAATTATTTTTACTCAACAGTCATTATCCTATTTTTAGCTCTTAGAAATAACATTGAATGACTTTTATAAAAGAAATGCTTGGAAGAAAATACTAGAGGCAGAAAACACTACAAAAGATCTGTGCACTATGATTCAAAACTGGAACAGAGAAATTACGCATATTGCAAGTGCATTAAGTTATTCTGAAATCCTGCTTCAAAGATGGTTATTTGATAAATTATAATTTTCTGAATAAAATATGGTTTAATTGATATAATTTGCCTTTATAGAGTCCAAGGCACAGAATATGCTTCTTACTTGTAATTGTTGATACCGTGATACACTAATCCTGTCCAATGATTTAGCCAAATCAGGCTGGTGGATAACATCCTCCAAATCTTCTGTGTCTTCGGTTTCGGATGTAGAAGCGCTCTCTACTGTCACTTTCACAGGAACATCTGTCTGATTACACCAGAAAAGAAAAACATGCCCATTTACAGCATTACAATGCGTAGCAAAAATCGAGATCAAAATCGTATCAAAAGCTTAATTTAAATACAGTCAGGGAGTGTATTTCCCAGAGTCCCTTACATGCATGTATTTCCCAGAGTCCCTTACAATGCACATACATTGTCCAGCTATACAACTTTGAAATAAATTTGCATAAAACAATATAAAAACAATCAATCCTATGTGTGCATATGTTGGGTATATGTGATGAGGATTTAGCAGCAGGGCTGGCCTCTGCAAGGCACAGCCAGGGCTACCCCAAGCAGGACACAGCTGGTCCCAGCTGACTCACTGCAAGGCACAAGAGGTGGCAACAAAAGGAGTAAGAAAAAGCAAAGGGAACACCAGGCTAGGAGCAGGAAGAGGTGCCGCATGGTGCAGCCAATAGGCTCACTATAGCCACGGAAGACCCATGTCAGAGCAGAGGGATGGGTCAAAGGAGCTGTTGCACTTGGGCATCCATCCTGTCCCAGCTCACATTTTCCCGGAGGACTACAGACCATACGAAGCCTACACCAGAGCAGAGGGTAAGTGTGCTGGCTTCCACTGCCATCGGATACTTCTGTGATAGAAACAAGATGCAAAGCAGAAGGAAGAAAGAGGGAATATTTTTTCTCCTGCTGGTAGGCTTACTAGAGCAGCTCACAGATAGGTGCAAACACAGGTAAGTAATCCAAATCCAAGACAGAAAAGATGGTTCAGAAGCTTTCAGAAAAAAATGCTGTTAGTCATTCTTATTGCCTCTGAAGGGATTGTGCCTATACTCCAACTCAGTCTGCTTATAGACTAGGAAACCGAAAGATACTGAGACAGAAATGGAAGTAAACTAAGTATCAAAGAAACCTGAACCAAGTAGTAATGTAAACTATTTTTTGCACTTCTGTGAGAATCTTTAAAAGTATGCTCCAGTCTTAACTTTTAGACAGTAATATTCTGTTAAGAACACTTTCCCCTTTTTTAAGGCATTCACCTACTAAAAAAATGACTATATGAGAGAACCAGTACCTGAATGTTCACCGGCAATTCTGCAGCACAGTCCACTGCCCCGCCTCTAAAGTCAGGGGAAAAAAAACAAAGCCACATTTTTGAGGAAAGTAAGTTTATAGTATCACCATTGCTAGATCCATGTCCAAAAACATGATTCTAGGACAGGTGAAGCAGTAAGAGGAAAAACAGCATCAGACACTGCACTGTACCCCTTTAACCCTCATTACATTCTCATTTTTTTCAATTGGTACCCCCTACTTAATCATGATTTAGAGCAACACTCCTGGATGCTAACATTAGTATCTTCAACAGGCATCTTGCTTAGTTAATTATTTTGAACTGAAGTCAACAGAAGAATTTGGTGTTCAGCATTTTGTTAAACAAGTTTAATAACTACGGTTACAATAGAACATTGCATAATTTTTTTGTTTAAATAGTTATACAGTCTCCATTTTAAGAGGCCAAGATCTAGGGAATAGATTTAAAACAAAACAAAATGAAACAACACTAAAACCAAAATGTAACAAAAAACCCACACACACAAAAAACCCCCACAACACCAACCCCCGCTACCCAAACCCCCACCAAAATGACTGTTTCAAAAGACAGCTTCCATGTGTACATGGAAGTTTTCTCAGTCTTACTTTAATTCACAGGACATAGATGATCACGATTACTCTGGTATTGGGAGTGATGGAACAGAAAGAAAAGGCAGGAAAAATGCCAAATCAACTATACTACAAATTTACAACACTAACCTGCATCTTCAGCCATGATACATCTGATAAATCACTATTAACAAAAGAACAAGCAGGCAAGGCAGGTTTGGTTGTGGTGCCGTTTTTCACTACATCTGAATATTCCTATGGCCATCATATATTTTTGTATATTTTAAATACTTACTAGAATTTATGTAAAATCCTCAAAATTTCTATAAACAGAAAAAATTATGATGCAGAATGAAATTCTGTGTGTAACTTTCAAAACATATTTTAAAAAGTTAACATTGTTCTCTACTATATTTATCATGCAGGTTTTACCATTTACTATTTTCCCTTGTTCCAAGAAACCTCACCTGCATCTCTTTGCACGTTCTGCAGTCCGCCAAGGAAGGAAGCCTTTTGTGCCTGGTGGCAGTGGTTTTGGTGAGTAACTCTCTTTCACAGAGGAATTTCTTTTCCCAGGACTAACAGATTTTTTAGATGATAATCCTGTATCGAACAGCAAGATTAGAAGGAAAGATAATTCATTATATCTAATTATTTACATACAAATTCACAGCTTACTGTTCATAAGTGAATCTCCTATGTAGTAACAGGGACTGTAGGAAATCTACCACTGAGTCTTGTTTTGCTGAAGTGTCCAAAAACTTGTGATTCAAGCTGGTATACTTAACTGCTATGTTAGGTTGATGCAAGTTAGACATGCTGTTTTTCAAAACAGGAAGTGAAGTTTTGTATCTGAAGATGTTTATTCACATTACTAATTTCAGAGTTTAGACCATTCACATAGACAATGAAGGTATCCATGTGCTTCAAATTGCCCTCTAGTGGCTTTAGAGTGAAAAACATTGTTTTATTTATGGGCAAAATGACTAAAAATAAAGCCGGTACTCATGCAGATCGCTTGTACAGAACACCAGCAATCTCTTCACTTAAGACGACTAATAAGAAAAAGTCAGGTTCACTGGCCCAGTCTTTTATTCTTGCTTAAATCATACATGATTGAAGTAGCTTCAGAAAAGAAACGTAATGTGGATGATCACTCCACCTCAGGTTCTCTGTAAGTCAGAAACTGACAAGTCCAGAAAACTGATCAACTAATATTTAGTACAGGTGAGCTAGTGAGAACTCAGGCTGTTGTTTCTCTGAAATCAATAAAACAACTGATTTTGTAACGGTATAAAAATGCAAAACTTTTGTAATGGGATTCAAAATTTCAATTCATTCTCAACGTCATAAACAGGATAGTTTTCCCCTCCCAATTCCCTCCTTAAAGAAAAAAACCCAAAACACACAAAAACCCCACAAAAAACCCCAACAGAAAAAAAAAAAAAAAGGCAAACAAAAAATCCCCCCCCCCCCCCAAATTATATTTTCCAGGCATTTTCTTCTCCCACCACCACCTTATCACCACAGTTTACTTGTACAAAGACTTCAGTTTGACTATGCTTACCTCTCTGCTTCCAGATAACTAGAGTGAAGACGAAAGACAGTTAAACGTATTACAGTGAAACCTTTGGTAACTTACTGAAAAATATTTAGTGTATTGCAGCTATCAGTACTTAATTTTAAATATTCCAGATAGCTATGTTATTTTAAACATACTATTTATAATAGGTTTACATGAAGCTTTAGAAAAAAATCTTAGAACATTTTGTACATCAGAAATAAAAAAGCACGTTTGTTTGTTCTGGCAGAGAACAGCCTGCTATAGAAAGGTTACAACAGCACAAGAGCTAGGCAACTTGCTACCACCAGGCTTCGCAGAAGTGAAAGCCTGTGGAGAGGATGCATGCAGAATAAATATGTGCAATGCTTCCACACATTAAGGTGGCATATCCTACCATTTTACCAGTAACATATCAAGCAGCACTAAAAAAAGCAAATTTCCCTACAGATACCACTGATAATAGAAGACACATTATTGAATTAAGAATAAATGCATTTATTTTTGGAGACAAGTGTTCTATAAAACTAACATTTATATTTCATTAAAGCTCTTAAGCATTAAATGTAATTTTGTATAAAAAATTTACTATAGTCAGAGAAAAGAAAGACAGAATTACCAATGCGAATAGTAGCTTTTCCTTTTCGACCACTTCCTAGGACAATAGTTCTTTTCTTTGGTTTAGTTTTCAAAGCATCTTTGGAAGATGGAGACAGCCACTTATACTGGAATTTGATTTTTTTTAAGAAAGATAGATCAGCTTAGTACCTGGCAGTTAAAAAGGTGCTTATTTAAAATTGGAGGGGGTTTAGTCAGATATAGAGAACACTGCTCCTTACAGAAAATGAATACACTGTAAAATCAAGAAAAAACAAAAGTCCCACAAAGCCCAAATTCAAACACAGATTTGATGATAGTCTGAGTGCTACATTATCAGAAAGCAATCCCAAAACACCACTATAATATCCCAACCAATATCATCCTTTCTCCTGTGCAAAACACTTCTTTTATAGCAAAAAACCAACCAGCATCAACCCTATAGAGTCAGCTCTGGCTTCTTGCACCTCATTCTCAGAAAACTGGCTTGATATGAATGACTGTCGCAGGCCAAAGTTCTTCTCCAGGGTAACAAAAGCTAACCTAACACGATTTGGTATTACTGATAGAGTGACTTTAAAAACTATGAAGTGTCATTTTTACTCCCTGCAATGAAAATTCATCCTTACAAAGTAGAAGCCTTGAACTAAAATTAAGACACAGTGATGACCAAAGGCTACAGCTGTACTTCAAACTTCATTTCCTTACAGCAACAGCTTTATTCTTAAAGGCTCCCCTTGCCCCCATAAAAATTTTATTACTCCTAGTTGATATTCTTATGTTACCCTGCACTTACTTTTCAGTGTGCATCACTAGTACAGGATCTAGTGCTGAAGCAGCCATTGAAGGAAATATAGATGATATTAACACAAAGCTTGTCTCAGTCAGTCCTAAATCCCATGTCAGAGTACTAGGAACAATATGCCAGTTATAACCATCTAAAGCACAGGAAAGATTAAAATGCCATTACTGTGCTCTAACAAACAAAGGTTAGTTCAAATTTATCATTGTCAAGAAAAGCCTTTTTTTTCTTCACTTTGGACTCAATTCTTGTGTAAGTTTTGCTGTGCCTACAGCTGAATCCAGCCCCAATGTGGCAAGTTAACAGACCATTTTAAACTTAAAACAAACACAGAAAGAGTAAAATTAAATTGTAAGCTTCTAAGAGCAAAAGTCATATTAATTTTGTTTTACTAGACACATAAAACGGCAGGTTTACTCAGTTAAACCTGAAGTTCATCTAGTCCAGTAGCCTATCTCTTGTCTAGGTGCCTGCTGCTGTTGTACAGCATCTAAGTATAAAAACAGTAAAATATAAAAACAGTATTTTGAAAGCAGCCTGGTTTATAGACACCTTCAATGGCTTTTTCTGTAAACTTTCAGTCTCTCAGAAACTACAAACTTTCACCACCTGTTACACTCAGTCATATCTAAGATTACAGTTCAGTATACTGCTACACAGTCCTGCTAAAATAATACAACTTTTGATTTAGCTGCCCATCAAATTTAAAGGCATCAATTAGCAGTAGGTAACTCTTCTTGCAAACCCAAAAATCGAACCCAAAAGGCAATCATCTACATGCTACTCAAAAACAAAGAGAAAACCAGCTTTTACACAAACTGGGATGTACAGTTGTGACTAGTGGAAGAGGCAAAGCTACTTAGCAAGCTGATGGTCAGTATTTCTTCATTCATGCTGTTAATGAAGTATGAAGAATTGCTAGCATTGCCAGTAGAACTTAATACACTGTGATAACAGGTTGAATTTAAAACGAGTGTCTTGAGTAAAGTGATCTTTTAGTATATGGGAGATTTCCCAGAGTTGCTTTTCACCATGGTTTGACTTTCCAATAATCTTTATATTTCCAGGCAGATGTTATTTTCATGTGATCCCTGCAACATTTTGCAAATGTTGACTGCATCTGCCACGGAGAAAGAGTACTCCTTCACAACCAGCCTCAACTTCTCCCAAAAGATCTTCTAGAGACTGAAGTGGGCTACTGTATTAATCCTCAAGAAACTCTATACACAAATTCTCAGTTTATTAGACGCTCCCTACAGATCCAGAGCTCTGATTTTACTAATTAAAGAGCATTACATTCCAGCACAAGAACTGGGATTGCTGCAGTTCCATGGAAAAAAACCCAAGAGTATACTCATTTCTTTCCTGTCTCCTTTGAGAACTGAATCAGGTTTCTGTGCGCTTGAACAGTATATCTAATGATGAGTAATAAAAAAAAAAAACTTAGTTATGTAATTAGTGACAAGAAGTAAGTTTCATGATAAATTAAGTGTTAAAGTTTAAACTGGAGTTTTCTTTACTTTTTAATTAAAAGTTGTTACTACCATGTTAACAAGGACACGTAGTAGAAAGCCCTCCAGCAGCGCAGCAGCAATATTTACTTTACATTCTACAGCACTGCCCAAGTACACATATATTTCCATTTTTCTTTTCATTAAAGGTATAACCCGGGTTTAGTACATGTTACAGCTTAAATTACGTAAGAAATCATTAAAAAAGCCCAATACAGTATCATATTGCTGACAGATGTCTTAAGTTTTCCCCTAGATACTTCTTTTTAATTCGTACTGCTTCAGAGTCAAACTTCAGTTTATAACTAGAATAGTTGTTTTAGATTCATTTTCAACCAAGTTGCCCTTTAAAAAAGAATGCCATGAAAGCTACAAAGAAAACCCCAAACTCATTCCAAAATGCATAAAATGTACCTCTGAATTAGCACTATTTCCACTATTTCCATTCTTAAGAACTCTTTCAATAATGTTTTTCATCAGAACGTGACCTAGAATGAATTAAGACACCTTATTCAGAATTTTCGGTAAGAGACAAATCTTTTATTTGCGCAAACAGACCACTGACTAAACAGTACCCATTACGTATCCTGCTTGTTTCCCCATTTTAAAAATGTTTAGCAAATTAATGTGGCATGTTCTTTTTTCTTAAAAGCCATATAATTTTTCCCATATAGTTACTGAAGAAAGAAGAAAACCACCACAACACGAAGAGGACAACTGTGAACACAGATACATACCAATCAATGGATTTTTTCTTATGTCAAGTACCACTAATGTTGTATTAGTTTGAAGAGCATCTAATAATGATCTTGCTCCCTCATTGGATATTCCACACTGCTGCAAATCAAGTGCTAAAAAGTTTAAGGAGGTAAAAAAAGTAAATCAGTGGAGTTAGTACTGCATTTAGTTAGTAATTTAACTTAGTAGTTGATATTTTAAAAAATTAATCCACACCTGCTGAAAACCTCCATTTCATAGAACATGAAGCATGAGAAATGAGGACATGATAATAGTCATGTAAAAACAGGAGTATTACTTTCAAAGAAGACAACTAGAATTTTAGATCAGTATTACAGATCATTGAGAACATTAGAACATAAAAAATAACTGTTAACAACTGCAGAGGAGGTAATATGAACCACTCTACAACCACTGTGGGCAACCTGTGCCAGTGGTCAGTCACCCTCACAGTAAGAAAGTTTTCTGATGTTCAGAAAAAACCTCCAGTGTTTTAATTTCTACCCATTCTGTCTTGCCTTGTCACCAGGCACCACTGGAAAGAGTCTGTCTCCACCTCCTTTACATCCTCCCTTCAGAGATTTGTACACCTTGGTAAGACCCCACTTCGAGCCTTCTCTTCTCCAGGCCAAGCAGTGCCAGCTTTCTCAGCGTTTTCTGAAATCAGAGTTGCTCTAGTCCCTTCATCATCTCAATGGCCTTTCACTGAACTCTATTCAGTAGCTGCAGTTCTCTCCTCTGAGACCATGATCTCACCTGTGCTGAGTAAAAATGAAGAATCACCTCCCTCAATCTGCTTACAAATCTCTGCCTAATGCAGACACCACTGGCGTTCTCTGCCACAAAGGCAATCTGTGGGCTCACGGACAGCTTTTTGTCCACCAGGATCTGCAGGACCTTTCTGCAAATTTGCTTTCCAGTCACACAGCTCCCAGCATGTTCTGGTGCATGGGATTATTCCTGTGCATGTGCAGGACTTTGTACCTCCTTTTGTTAAACCCTATGAGGTTCCCATCAGCTCATTTCTCTGGTCTGCTGAGGTCTTTCTGGATGGCAGCACATCCCAGCCTCCTCAGGGATCCAAGTAAGACTGACTGGTCTGTAGTTTCCTGGGTCCGTCGTCCCAGACTTCTTGAAAATACAGGTAACATTAGCTATCCTCCAGTCCTCATGCAACCCCTCCCAGTCACCATGTTCTTTCAAGGATTACTGAGTGTGGCCTCAGAATTACATCCCTCGGCACTTGTGGATGCATCCCATTACGGCCTATGGACTGTTGTTGGCCCAGTTTGTTTAAGTCTTCTCTAATCTGATCCTCTTCCATCAGTATGCACTTTATCTGTAGACCTGCCTCAACTATAAAACCATTTCAACAGGTATTTGATTCCATGTACAGAATGCTATGATTTACACCACCACCATTAGTAATTTTGTAGACTTACGGTAGAACAAATTAATTCTCAGAAATACTAAAGAACAATACTAGATGACACAACAGTATTCAGATACTTTGACAATTTAAAAGAGGAAGACTGATTTCTTTTGAAAACAGAGCACTCTCTCCCAGCTAAATAGTGAGTTACTCCTCTGGCTGCAAGTGTTATAACTGACAATTTTAAGTCTTCTGCCTGCCACTACTGTATCTTAAGACTCTTTATTCAGTAATACCTTTTAGCCAAAGGTCCTCTCCTAGACAGTCAGCAAAGGCACTTGCTCCTCTATCTCCAATGAGCATGTTGCAGTTCAAAGTAATCCGCCTCAAACCTGTCATATATTCAAGGTCAGGTCTCCTGTAACGCAGGCTTTCAGCCCAAGCTTCGCCATGTCTTCTCATTGCCTGGTGCTTTGCAAACAAAGAAGCTGTTACCAAATGCAAAGGCAAAGCCATTACTGATGACAAGATCACAAGTTACCTTTCTTTGTAATTCATGTTCAATGGCTTGGGTGCTGATGTAAGAAATACAGTTATGCCATTTCGGAGTTCAGGAAACATAAGTAATTTTTAAACCTTACAGTTAACTCATGTTTGTTCTGGCTACCCAGTTTGCAATGCAAACTCTTAAACTTGGCTACGAAGTACCTTATTACCTTCTTTTGACAGACACTTTCAAGGTACACTGAATAGGAAATATATACATACTACAAAATTATATGCTTTCATGGGAACCACTGTTAACATTAATTAGAATATAGTACTAGTCACAAGCTTACTGGTCAGTTTATTAGTAGCTTCTAAACTGTAAACTCAATTTTTCTTACCCAGTGCTTAAAAATGAGACATTTTTCAAAATTTTTGACAAGGAAAGAAGTGGTCCCCAAAACAGGTGTCAGACATTCATATCCCTGGTACTCATTTAAAGGAAATACATTAATCTGAATTGTTATTTGTTTCATTGATGTTTACTAAGAAATGCCATATTTAAATTCCACGCCAGTAAACTAAACTTTTGTCATACGAAGTCACACTTTTCATAAGGACACACACTTAACTTCAGTGTACACATCTGCTCCTCATAAAGCGCCTTAATTGATTTTAAGCTTGAAACTAAAAGTAAAAAATCAAGTTTATTAAGTTCTTGCAAACATGTCATTCTAAGTTAATTACCTTTAATACATTCGCTATATGTTCGGCCCCTCGCCATGTGAGGCTACATGCTGTGAAGTTTACAGATCTGATAGTAGCTGTATTCTTTATACTCTGACAGATTGCTGAAGGAAACAAAAGCATGTACGTTATCTATACACACCACTTCCAGATTATCAGAACACACTTTTTCAGTGCCCTATTAAGAGGTTTAATCAGCACTAACAGCCAAATCTTTGACAACTACTGTTGAAAGTTATACCTTGTAAGTGTATTTTAAATACATTTCGTATGTTCTAAGTTTATACATTTCTAGTGTAAATGTTTAGCAAAGAATATCTGAACAAGCCACAACATACTTTATTACATTTATTAGTTTATTTATAGAAACATGAACAAATCAGGAAAGAGTTAAGAAATACTACAAATGCTGTCTTAAATGACAGTACAAACACCACTAGGAACTAGTATGGCTATTTACTAGCACCAAGTGAAGAAATTCAAGACTTTAAATATTAATGAGTAATGTAGAATAAAGTGGAGATTGTTGTTTTAATCTCTATAGACAATTTAAAACAGGAATGGAAATACTGGAAAACTTGCTTACCTATCTGGAAACTCAAAAAGAGAAAAGTATATTTACATGTTTTTTATTCTGAACTTACTTTCCAACCCTCCATCTCCAATTGGACAGTGGGCTAAAGAGACACTCTCCAGAGAAGAAGCTACGGCCAGGCCCTTAAAAATAAAACAAACAATGTTTTTAACTGGCTTGAAAAGTAAACAAAAAGAGAAAAGACCAAGTCACCCAAAATGCCCAAATTCTAGGGGGTTCAGAGGACTGTCAAAACAGGCAAACTGGCAAATTCAGTTTAAGCTGGTTCATTTTCTTTAGCACAGGAGGAACTTTGCCTGTGGGCAACCAGCAGCAACCTTCCTTTCCTTGAAGTCACTCACAAGCAAATTGGAGTTTTCCAAAACACATTCGAGGACCAGTTTTTATCTCTCTGGTGTCACACAACTTCCCTTCTGTCACATACAGGCACAGTAGTTTCAGTCACAAGCGTACATCATACGCCTCAAAACACATGGCTGAGATGTTGCTGAGATCTTTCTAATAAGCCTTGATGTGATTTTGAGAGGTTTAGTAAGACAAGGTTGTACTAAATGTCTTAGCAGAACCATTCATATGATGAGTATATGCATACATAGAGTACAAAGAATACACAAAGGTATCTTAGGAGAGAAATATCCCTGTCTGCAACAAATACTCATAAAATTTAGCTGCTACTATTCTTTGTTCTGGGTGTATTTTCTGTCTATTTGTATACTATTATAGTCTCACCTTTGTTAAAAGTGTTAGGTCTCTTTCTCTCAGAAGTAAACCCTGCAGTTCTAAATTTTTTAGTACATCTGATATACTTAGACAGCCTTTCACAGCTTTGCATAGTTGACCAGTCAAGTCTTTCGATAGAGTTCCTGGAATTCTCCTTCGAAAATAAGTTTTGTATCTTTCTACACCTAGTAAACAAAAAAAAATTACATATCAGTAAAATCCATCCATTATGATGGCTTACAAGCAATCATAACCACACCTTTTTTTCTGCATATTTTCTTAAACAAAATTAATTCCTTAGGCATTACAATTCCTCCTTCCATATATGCAATCACACAGAAGTTTTACGCAACAAATGCTAACACGTATACATCGACATATTTATCTTTTATACAGACCTGATTCTTCAAGACCATGTTGATGTAAACTTCTTATTCCAATAGAAGTCAGAGTCTTATTATGTCTGATAGCATTCAGAAGTGGTGCCCAATCATTAGCTTTGATGTGATCTACAATTAGATCAATAGCATCACGAGTCAAGTTAGCCTTCACAGCTCTTAGTGGGAGAGAGCCTTGAAGTTCACAAAGATGTTCATAATGTGAGTAGAAATCCAGCATGCACTGTCTTCTTAATTTGACTGACTCAATCATTTCTTTTACGTGATAAATTTCTCTCTAAAATAAGAGGGAAAAAAGATATAAACTTTTTTCAATATATAACTGATTTTGCAACACAGTATCAATTCAACACACATAACCAAAACATGGAAATGTTCCTGCAAATTGAATAGCATTTACATGTCTTTAATGTATAGGTAAAAACCTGGTGTTTTATGATGCTCACTACCTATGTAAGTAAAGCTGAATGAGAAATGGGCTGAACCGCCCCGCCCCCCCCAAAGAAACAAAACTCAATAAACCTGTATTTTTATTCTCACCACACAAATAGGTATACTCAGAACACAAAAGGCCTGATCTTCAAGCACTAACTGCTGTAAAGATCTTGTTTTCCTCTTAAAATTCAACTTTGTAGTGTCAGGGTCAGCAGACTTCCAAAAGCCTTGAAAGCCTTAACTCCTTGACTCACCATCAAGGGAAACATATAGAACTAGTTCTCTGCTACTTGAGCCCAAAGTCTAAATTCTCATCATACAGAATAAAATTTGTTTCCCTAAATATTTTTGCTATTGCATACCTGATACACATATCCCAGTAAAATTCAGTATGCGCTTTTCAGGTGTAAGTTGTTTTACATTAGTACCCACGGAGCAAAACACTACTAACTTCCAAGCATAATCTCTAAATACTGCTATGACACAGCTATTAAGGGTTGGCTAATTCTACAGTCTCAACAGGAATATTTGTCAGCATATTCAGAAGATCCATTTATTTATTTATGTATACTCAAGGCAGGCTTAAGTATTCCACACAGGATATCACTGTTCAAATCACAAGCATTTTTTCTTGTTATTACAGACTAGAACGCTTCAATCAATCTTCTCAAATACTCCGTATGTCAAAGTAGGACAAGTAACTGGACAGATACAAGCGTATGAGGATAACCATTTTTAAGAACATAATTTAGAAAAAAACCCCGACATTGTTAGTAATTGAATGACTGAAAATGTAATAATAATAAAACACAAACTCTATTAATAGGAGTTCCGCCAAACCCTTTTTTCTTTAGCTCTGTTCTACTGGCATTTAATGATCACGCTGTGGCCACACGAACAGAAATGATTAAATCACAATCCAACCCTTCAGAAAGTGGTAATCAGTTTTAAGGCTCCAATGGTTTCTGGTGATGTATCGATGCAAAAAAGATTAGCCTTTTATCTCCAGAGTTTAAACAGCACTCTTTTCGTGGTGGCTTTCATTGCAACACCTTAACACCATACCTCTAACTGAAAAGAGCTCCTGGCCCTAGCACTGAAGTTTAACCCACTTGCAAGTAGAGAGAAAAAGGGCCAAACTAATCAGATCCACAATGCTTTCCAAGTGAAAATCAACTATGTAAACTAGAACTTTTCGGCACTGAAGTGAGGGCATCTGACACAACCTTAGAGTATCTAGACTGGTTCTGAAAATGTACGTAGATGATAATTATTTACTCTCTCTTTCAATACAGATTCCAGAAGACATCACATGATACTACTACCTGGTGATATATTACAGTAAAACTGAAAAATCCAGCTCCACGCTAGGAGTTTTCAGGAAGCTACGAGTTTGTAGGCTTAATGTATGAGAGTGGCAAAGGGACGGCACACAGGAGCACAGCTTGCAGAGGGCACGACCGTGCGCCACATCCGAACTGCGGGGCACAACTGGGAGGCACAACCCCGCTCACCCGCGGCGTACGCGCCGTGCTAAGCACGGCCTGGTGGTCTCCCGGGGCTGTGCGCGTTTTACTTGACCTGCTGCAGCACTGTGTTTAAGCATGTAACACAGCAGCCTGCGAACAGACGCAGAAAACTGCGGTTATCACCGGGGTAAAAACAGCGGGGTTTTTACGTCGCACCCACTCAGTGCCGACATCGACTCCGGGAACTACTTCAGACCGCACACCACTGGACTGGCATCAACCGGGGGCTGCGCTGTCCGCCACCACCCGCGCGGACTGGCGAGGAGCGGCCGGGAGCAGCGGCAGCCGGTCGCTCCCGCACCCAAAACCTCCCCGCCGTCGCCCCCCGGCCTCGACGGTCCACCTTGCCGGAACTGACTACGGCCGGCTCCGCGGGCTCCCCGCTCGGCCCCTGGCCAACGTGCCCGCTCCCCCTCCACACCGCGGGCCCGGCGTTACCCGCCGTTACCGCTGTTACCCGGAGTTACCGTTGTTACCCGCCGCTACCGCTGTCACCCGCCGTTACCGCTGTCACCCGCCGCCGTCACCGCCGCCGCCCCGCCCCGCGCCGCGGGCCGGCGTTACCTGCCGTTCCCTGTCGTTACCTGCCGTTCCCCGTCGTTACCCGCCGTTCCCCGTCGTTACCCGCCGTTCCCCGTCGCTACCCGCCGTACGCCCTCTTACCTTCCCCCCGCGCCTCGGCCCGACGGCGATACCGCGGCCGCCGCGTGGCGCGCGAAGCTGACACCCGATTGGCCGCCGCCTCCCCGCCTGCCCGCCCGCGTTCAAAATGGCCGCGCCCGGCCATCGCGGCAGCAGTGGGGTCGCGTAGCAACGTTACGGCTCAAGAAGAGTAGCGCTTCCCTAAAGAGAAACGAACAAACAAATCCAAAAAAAAAAAAAAAAAGCCAGAACAACCAAAAAGCAACAAATCAAAAGCTTATAGTGCAGTGCTGGAAGAAAGCAAATAGGCAGTGCTTGTATGTTTTATACACGCTGCTTAGCTTTTCTGTCAGCAAAGCACGCATGTAAGGAGCTGTGTAGAAAAGGAAACGTTCGGAAGCACAGCAGTAGCCGCAGCCAGGTGGTCTGAGCCCTTCGAGAGGGTGAATTCCCCTTTCACAGCTATGTTTCCCATTAGTTTGCTAAGTTAGTTTACACAGACGGGACTACAGAGAGTTTTCATTAACATTCAATACAGTGCATTGCACGGTGTGACATTTAAGGCAGAATAACTCAAAATGGAGTCCAGGTTGTGATCCTAGAATTTGCAGGTCATTCATGGATAGGGGCACCAGCTAATTAAGAAAAATTATTTCCGTTGATTGATGACTAAGAGCGATTTGGTTTTTTAAAAAGTTATGCTTCTAGTCTGCTGGTAGGCAGCAGGATTTAAACTCTAAAGCTGAGCAAACTCCAGAGAGCTTTCCAGAGAAATTAGACAGGCCCCTAGAACATTTTGAGGACACTGTGTTTACGCAGATGCGGTGTTACACGCTGTCTTTGACTGACTTCAGAAGCAACTGAAGCACCTTAAGTGCTATCAAGTGTACCGGAACAAGACTTATTTCAGTAAGTCTGACATCACCATCTGTACAAATTGTTTCGCTGTGACATTTGGGGAATTGAATGTAAAAGACAAGAGGCACAGGGCCATTATCAGTGAAATGGCAAAAACAGTGTTTCTGTGAGTATATGACAAAATATTTCCTGTGCTTGCCATACCTCTCAGTGTCATGGACTAAACTCAAGCAAAATATGATTCATATATTCTCAAGAATCTTTACTTTTAAAGGTTTGCTCTTCATGCTACCTAGTTAAATCTATATCTCCAAAACTGAAATTCAAAATCTTGGGGAGAAAATGCTCCCAGTTGCTCCCTACCAAACTCAGTTTTCTTTGAAAAGTAATGCTGAATGTCCCTTTCCTCAGCATTTGATGCAGTGATTTTGCTTTGCATTCTATTTACAACTCTAAATTTTTTGGTGTTTGGTTGTTGTTGGGTTTTTTATTTTTTCCTTTTTTTTTTGCTTTATTGAATTGTGGTACACAACACAGGGCTTTATATAGTACTTGTAATGATGGCTGGTTCTGCATCCCAGTCTGTCATGCGTATGTATCCCTTTCGCAGCCTACAGACTTGTTACAGAACACACCAGTGCCAGTGTGGAGTGCACGCTGCAGGTTGTGCCCCGGCTGGTGGGCAGTGGCTGGAGCCCCAAACGATGGGCTGTGAAGGGGCACTGACCTTCTGCCTAACAAAGGGCAGCAGTCCTGCAGCACCAGCCATCACCCAGAGCCGCTGCAGGGCCCAGTGAACAGTGAGAAGATCCCAGACCACAAATAATTTTTATTGCTGTTTTATGTTTTCTCTTTGCCTAGAGATCGCATTTCTTTTGTAATATATCCTATATATTGCTTTATATATCCTATATATTGCTTTTGCAACTATAATCACTACTTCCTTTTACAGTCAGAGGCAGTTCCCCTTACTGTTTTTGAGCTTCAAAAACATAAAATGCTTTGGTGAGATACCAGATGTCTCTGTTGTAGAGAACAGTCCCAAAACAGACCCAATTCTGTCACTTTGGCAAATGATGTCTTTTTCACCAGTCATCATTTTGCTGAAATTGTTGAACCACTTTTTGTTCACACTGTTTTCTTCCTATATCTTTCTCAGCCATATGCTCTTTGGAGCTTTTTTGTTAATGTATACCAATTTAATTTTTTAAAAATCTGATTTAACAGTACAGGCATTTCTCAGACTCACACCATAGCCAACGTTAGCTTTCTTAGAGGCATCAGGAGATAAAAAAGGGGCTGTGCACTCTATGCTGTTAGTGGGTGGGCAGCAGATGTTTTCTCTTGACTCTATGACGACGTCTGGAAGGTATCCTACTTGATTGGTGTTCTTCCACATTATCCCTTACTGCCTAGTAAGGATGTGTTAAAGGAACAACTTCACATTTTGTCCTTTTTTTTTTTTTATTTTAACTTCTCTATCTAGCCTTTTAAAGTCTGCTTCCAAGACTAAATAGCTGTCTGATTCCAAAACTAAATAGCTAACAATTTTCCTCTATTCTGCAGACTGCTGGTGGGGTTGAATGCTAAGTGCAAAAAAAGGACAAAATCAAAATTTCCGTAACTCTTTGACAGGTTTTAAGAGCTGCTGATAGGGCAGCTCTATATAGCTTTTACCCAGAAGCCTGAGAGGGTCCTTTGTTGCTAGGTGGCAAGGTTCATCAAGCAAAGATATATCGGCAGAGCCCGTAAATCTACTTAAAGCCTGGAGGAAATAGTTATTTCGTTCTGTCATTGTTAGACAGCTTTATCATATTTTTATGGGAAGATCATGGTTGCATAATGACAAGTGCCTAGCTTTCCTTATTGCTTGCATTATACTCTAAGAGGACTTGACACTTCAACACACACTAAATATGAACACACTACACAATCTCAGTGTCTACCTCAAGGCAGCCCAAGGGCACGTCGAGGGAAAAAGAAAAGAGTCATTGTTTTCACACCAAGAGATCCAAAAAGGTATGAAACTTGGCCTGAAGACAGAAGTTTTTCTGATAATCATCAATTGTACAAAACCTCTTGCAACATGGACTGAGCATTGGAGACTGAAGCAGTGGTAAGGAAATATGCATTGAAAAACCTAAAAGGAAAGAGGAATGTTGGCCAAGATAGAAGTACAAAATATTTTATGGACTAAGGAGGAAGAAAAACAGTTGAGATCTCAAGGTTAAATATTCCTTGGTTTTGAAACCCTGGGTTGGGTATAGGACAATAGATTCAGTACTTTTCTCCCTGCAATATCTAGCCATGCCCTCCATTCCATGGAAGAGCAATCCTTTTAGTAGGCTTGGGAGCTCCAAGTCCATGTAATGAAGCCTGAATGCAAAGCAGGGCTTGTTCAGCAGAAATAGGATTTGTTTTCATTTATCTATCACTGGCTTGCTTTTTGTTCTCAAAAGTTTGTTGTTTCTTCCTGTCTCAATGTCAGATATATACAGAAGACCTTTGCACTCTTTTTGTCCCTTCTTCTCATTTACTGCCTCTCTTTTTTTTTTAAATTTATTTTCTCTTTTTTGTAATTGCTGTTTAACCAAATCAACCATCTAGGTACAAATGTTTTGGAAAATAAATCATTATTCCTACAAAAGTTGGACTGAAAATTATCTAGATGAATTCTGAAAGTCATAACTGTAACAAGAAGCAACACTGAAAAAAATCACTCAGAAAATTAAATGCCCTAAAGTTAGGAAATGAGTAAATACTGAGTGTGGAGGATATAGAAAGATAGTATGAACAAAAATAGCAATATTATATACTGTTGCTATGACATATGACATACTTAATCATATTAAATAAGATATCATACATACAGTATATATCATTGTATATAGGATAAAATACACATCATGTATAATTATATACAATTGTGCATATAAAGAATATAAATCAAATGTGTAAAATAACGTATGTGAAACAACATCTTTTTTTTCTTCTGAAATTAGGAAAGTTTTATGTACGGGAAAATAACACACTTTTAGTTAACTATTCCTGATCCTAACTTTTCTCCTAGCTTGGGAATCATTTCATAGATTTCATTGCACAGTCAGTCATGCTCTTCTGATTCACTACACAGACCTGCAAAGCTTCAACCGCCAAAGTTATAGTGAGAATACTAATTATTGTATACAATTTTGAAATATATACTAATTTTGAAAAACAATGCTTAGAAAGGATAGAAAACATGGGTTTTCATTAGGGTAGCTTTGAGATATTATAGAATCATAGAAGGCCTGGGTTGGAAGCGACCTTAAAGATCACCTAGTTCCAACCCTCCTGCCATGGAAAGGGACATCTTTCACTAGACCAGTTGCACGGAACTCCATCCAGCCTGGCCTTGAAAACTTCCAGGGATGGGGCATCCACAGATTCTCTGGGCAACGTGTGCCAGTGCCTCACCACCCTCACAGTAAAGGATTTTTTCCTAATATCTAATCTAACCCTGCTCTCTTTCAGTTTGACGCCATTTCCCCTTGTCCTGTCACTACATGCTCTTGTAAACAGTCTCTTTCCATCTTTCTTGTAGGTTCCCCTCTGGTCCTGGAAGGCCACAATTAGGTCACCCTGAAGCCTTCTCTTCTCCAGTCTGAACATTCCCAATTCCCTCAGTCTTTCCTCACAGGAGACGGGCTCCACCCCTCTAATCAATTTTGCGGCCTCCTCTGGACTCACTCCAGCAGGTCCATGTCCTTCCTGTGCTGGGGACTCCAGAGCTGGATGCAGTGTTCCAGGTGGGATCTCACCAGAGAGGAGCAGAGGGGCAGAATCCCCTCCCTCTCCCTGCTGGCCACGGTGCTCTGGCTGCAGCCCAGGACACGTTTGGCTTTCTGGGCTGTGGGTGCACATGGCTGGGTCATGTCCAGCCTCTCAACCACCAGCAGCCACAAGTGCTTCTCAGCAGGGCTGCTCTGATCTGTTCATCCCTCAGCCTGTGTTAATACTGGGAGTTGCCCGGGCCCAGGTGCAGCATCTTGTACGTGGTATTGTTAAACCTCATGAGATTCCCATGGGCCCGGTTCTTGAGTTTATCCAGGTCCCTCTGGATGGCTTCCTGTCCTTCACCTGTTGGATGCTGCTCCGGAGGTCATACAACATTCATCTAGTATGTGTTAACTATTTAAAAGAACTTGAAATAACACTATGTTGGATTCACTTGGCTAGATGAGGCAGTTGAGATGAAGTAAAAAAAAAAATAGCAAAATTTTAATATTAATGTTGAAAAGCCTCCAAGGAGTGAAGTTTTTCAGAAGCAAAAGGTGGCATTATTCTATAGAATCCAAATTAAAAACTGAACAAAAAATAGATAGGGAGACTTCATCTGTTACAGTAAGAAAACTCACGACTCACTAAAGATTCTGCAATACTGCTTGAATTGGAAGACTGGGAATTTAACAATTAACTGAAATGCATATATGGTTGATAGCATTTAGAAAACACCAAGAAAAACCATCCCATTTTCCAAAAAAAGTAGTATTTTTCAGAATTGTAGGCAAGGACAAACCCAGTTTCACAACAGTGGCATATTAAGTAGATAAACATTTGCCCAGCTCAGAAAAAGAAACACTCTGGCACCTAGCCAATCTTAGACTCATTGTTAGAAAAATATTAAAGGATAAAATCCAGCATCACATTCAATGCATGTGAAGGTAGGAGGGGACATGGAATGAACGAGTGGGAGTATAGAAACAGGAGACTAAGAGTATAGAAGTATAGGAGTAGGAGTAAATGGAATAAAGTGTCCTTGTTCTAAGATGGTTTATTTGATGGTACCTAAGAATTGCCTAAACAGATTTTTTTTTATCAACAAATAAGGGGTTTTTTCCCTGGATTTCACTGCCAGTAATATCTCAATCTGGAAGTAGATTGTTCTTTTCTCACCCGTTTTTCCACTGTTCTCCTCAACATCATTTCATGGCCTTTTCTCCTGCTTTCAGCTTCAACACCCAGTGTCGCTTTCTCTAGAGAAGTCATAAATAAATCTTTGTACTGGCAGAGAAAAATATAAAACAGGAATCCAAGCCAGTGCAATCCCTAGTACAAATACAGGCTGGGCAGAGAATGGATCAAGATTAGCCCTGCCAAGAAGGACTTGGGTTTGCCGGTGGATGAGAAGCTGGACATGTCCCAGCCATGTGCACTTGCAGCCCAGAGGAAGCAACTGTGTCCATCCCTTCCAACCCAAACCATTCTATGATTCTTTAATTCTAGGAATGGTGTTTCTGTGTGTTCTCCAAGATGTGTTAACAGCTGAATATAAATTCACTATATGAAACCCACTTTAGTGTATTTTATGAAAGATTATTAATAGATCACTTTCTTTACATTATTGAGCACCAACTGGTAGTCAGCAAATTCAGATCTCCAACCTGCAAGGAACAGATGCAAACCATGCTGACATTGTTTCTGATGCAGTTTAAAGGTATAATGACATGCTGATGCTGGAGTTTTTTGCCATTATTTAAATTATGTAGTTGTTGCATTAAGTGCTTGCTAATTTTACACTACTACCTGAAAAGTCTAGCAAAGGCCTCAGGTTTACTGTGGCATGTGGCCTAATACACCCATGCTGTATGTGCTGCATTGACATTGGCTGGCTGCCAGACACCCACCCAATCCAGATGGTCTTCCACTACTCTCCACAAAACAAGAGAAAACAAAATAAGATGGGAAAGCTCATAGGCTGAGGTAAAGACAGGGTGACAACTTAGTAATTACTATCATTGTCAAAAACAGACTTGACTTGGGGAAGATTAATTTTCTGCTAGTTAAAAATGGTTTGGTGGTAAGAATCAGACACTTACCTACTTACTCCTTTTCTTCCCAGCCTCAACTTCAGTCCTTCGTTCCCAACTCCTCTACCTCCTCCTGCCCCAAGTTGCACAGGCACTACCGGTGCCTGTATGATTATCAGGATAATGTAAGGCACACAAGATTCTTAATCTTGAAAGATTTTGAAGTTTCTGAAAACTGAGAGCAAATTCAAAAATATCCTTTCTAATTGGCATTGTCCTGGTTCCGGCCAGGACAGGGATAAATTTTGCAGTAGCCAGGAGGGTCATGGCTAGGACACAGCGGTTATTCTATATCACCTCAGATCCTTGACAGGGGCACGGTGAAGGGACTCTCTTCTGGCAAGAAGGGGTTTCTTCCAGTTAAGAAAACGTGGCAGGGGAAGCTGTCCTGTGTTTATTGTTGCAGCGTCTGCACTGAGCATTTTTGCATGTGGATCACTTTCTCTTTTGTACACTTTTGTTATTAATACTGTTGCTGTTACTGTTCATTTTCTTATTACCGTAAATTGTTCTTATCCCCACCCAGGATATTTGCCTTTTGTGCCTCCAGTTGGATGGAAGGGAAGTGGAGCAGCACATTTTTCTTTTTTTTGGTGGAAGTGCTAAATTGAGGAATACCACCCATAAGCCAGGACTGCCATATATCTTTAAAGATAACTGTTATTATCTGTACAACAGAGGCAAATTGATATCTGCTGGAACAGCGTTCCCAGAGAAAATATAGAGCAATTGGTGATGAAAGTGTAATTTTTTCTGAAAGGAAAAAGCTAATTGAGAATGTAGGTATTGCCCACTCTATTTCTAGCCAGGTCAGAAGGGCAAAGCAAACTTAGAAATATGGTGAATGAAACATATACAAAATAAACAGCAGTAACAGCCTGATACTTTATATAAAATTATTTTGGATAATGAGGTACATACAATTGCTGTCACAGTTGTAAGAAATCATACTGCTAATGACTCAGTGCTTACCCCAAAGAGTACAAGATGAGAATATTCCACACTGAGTAGTAAAGAGAAGCTAGATGTTTCTCAAGAGATTGTTTCATTTAAAAAAAGAAAAAGAGAGAGAGAAAAAGCAAAGATAGAGCTGGGAAGATGTATGTGGAGATGTGCAATTATGCAATTCTGAGAAGAGTGGGAAAGAGGAGTAAGGCAGGAATTAATCAAAGCACCTGAAAAGTGGTTTGAATGGAATGCCTCTTGTCATGAATACGTAATAACAAGGCCTCTTCCACTGTCACAACACGACATCATTGTGGAAAGTACAGTGATGCTCTCTCACCCAATATCAAATGCTCTCCTCTGACATGTTTCAAAAGCTCCTTGAGAAGGCATGCCTGTTTGGAACCATATTTTCTTAACAGTCTTCCATCATATTTCAGTCTTTCTTTACCGGAACGTTTTCTTTCTAACTTTCAGTTTTTACTAATCAAACTAATTGACAAACTTAATTTTGTGGAAAATCAACAGCTTTAATGTGGAGAATGATGCTTTTTTGTCAGACAGGTAATAACTGTTCAACTTTTATTTTTTCCTCATGTCTGGTAATGAGAGATATTCCTTTTTTTACTCCAATTGATCAAAGTTATTATTCATGTTGATGCTGCTACTGTAATTTAGTACATAGAAAAAATGCCTTCTGTACTACCAAAATAGGAATGCAAGTGCTAACAAAATCAGTTAGCCCAATTGTGTTCATGCATTTTCTTGAATAGCAGAAAGCTGCTGAATTGGGGAATTAGACAATATTTAGCTAATATTGGGTAGTCAATTCTATTTTTCTAAGTAACTATCTAGGTTCCAAGAAAACAAATACAAATTAAAAGTTATGATAAAGTACCTTAGAAATAGATTCTAAAGAAGGCAGGGACCTGGGGCAGAGAGTCCTGATAAATTCCTGTATCCCATACGTGGTGAATAAACAGCTCATGAAGAAACACATTTGGACTGGAACATCAAAAAAAGCCCCCGATCATTTAAGTAGTCAGATACTGGAATCTGCTTCTAGCAGTGGAAGCAAAAATTATTTCCTTTGAATTGGAGCTCCATGTATTTATAAAGAGGGTTCCACTGAATCCCCAACAGTAACAGGAGACTACAGTGTAATCCAGAGAGTTGTCATCCTGTGAAATAACCCAAATCTCTATAGTGTGACAAACGCAATCCTCCTGTTTGAGCTAACTGTACTTTGGTCCAGGCAGATTCTCAGCAAGTAGGTGTAACCAAAGTTAATCCTATTGTGTAAGGCTATCAGTGAAAACAGAGCACCACATCCCCATAAAAATGGTTTGGCTGTAGACTCAGCTGATAAGCAGCTGAAACTCCATGAACATAGCAGAAGATCTGACTATGAACCAACTACTTTACACTACCCCAGAGCCTGTTGAGGTCTTCCTCCACAGCAGCTGGCTGTGCAGTGGCCATCTCCTCTTGAGCAGGGATGCCTCTCAAGGTTACCTCTCGAGGCTGGGAGACTCCTTACCTGGCACCAGAGACAGGTTGACAAATGACTTTTAAGATACGTGCATATGCAACATGCAATAATCTTTCTCTCCTTCTACATAGTAAGGTATTGACTGTCAATCCATTTGTACTTATTCAATATTTTCTAAACCTAAATCTACTGACTAGAGTTGTTTATACTTAGAATTATCCTAGGGAAAGAAATATATTTTCAGATGGAGCTTAACTGTCTGCTTTTTCAGCTATCCCAGGTTTTTCAGCATTTTATGTATGCAGAGACTCGGGGTTTTTTTCCACAGTATAGCTAGCCTTAGCACTAGGAGTCAAGTATTTCAATTCTGCAATATCTAAACATAAGATAAACAGTTAGGAAGACAAGACAAGGCCTTTTCCATTGGCTTTTTGCTTTGCAGCCTGTATTTATTTAGCAAAATATTTTAAAAGATCATTTCACTTCTATTCATGCATGTAAATCTGAGTAAAATGGAGTCTACAACCAAGTGTTTTGCAACTATCACATCATAGCTGATATTTTTTATTTTTATGAAAATACACCAAAAATTGAGTGAGATTAAGCATAGCAGTCTGTTGCTGTATCATATGCAATAAAATACAATAAAAATATTTAATTCATCAAATATATTTACATTTAATATTTAAAACCAATATTGTACTGCTATCACTATTTATTGCTACTTTAGGATTTCTAAACAGATATTCATTAGACTTTGCTCTTAGTGAAAGAAAAAACACCTTCTCTTTATGGCCTGCATTAATGTAGTTTATCAATTAAACGCTGCTTTTTTTTTGATCAAGGACACATTATGAATGTTTCTTGAAGTCTGAAATACTCAACTGTTCATGCTAATACAGATAACAGGTTATAAATAAAATAGTGTTTTTACTGCAAAGCTAAGCCTTGATTTCAAATATTGTCTCATGAAACAAAACCTCTATGAATCTCTGTGAGGCTTTATTAAGAAAGTAATTCAGCACACTTGAATGCCTTTGTAATTTTGCTGAATTTTACCTCTAAGTATCACAATGACTAATCAAATGTCATAAAAATTCATCTGGTGGCATGTGATCACAAAAGTCTATGTGTAAAGGTAAACTAACCTCTATGATCTTTAGAGTAATTCCTAAATAAGAAATCCAGATTAAGTCTCTAGAAATGTTCCTATAAAACAGTCATTACAAGAGAGTATTACACAGAATGTATCTACTGGGTATGCTCCTTCAAATGAGTGAGCTTGTTAGAGGTTGTGAGAGTGGTAGGTGCTAAAAGAATATCAAAACAATTGACAACCAAAAGCAAAACAAAAAGATCCCAAATACTCACTGAGGAAACAATGTCCTTAATCAAACAAGTCGTATTTGCTTAGTAATAAGGGAGCTGCTAACTGATGGTGACCTTTTACGAGTAGTGATGCATGTAAATGTGAAGTGATTTACTCTGTGCTTTTGTGTAGCATGGCTGACATTTTCTTCAAATTGAGTTCAATTCCTGTCTAGGTGGTCTACATGAATAGAGGGAAGGCTTTGCTATGGCAGAGTGAAGGAAACATACCCGTAGAGAGAACTTCTATTGTTGAAATACCTGTATTAGCACACAAGGCTTTGCATATATATTTCTTTTACAACTACTATCCATTAGGACTGGAATCCCAATGGTCTAGACACTAGGTAGAATTACAGAAAAAAGGAAATACACTCCTAAACTGTTCATTTCTGTCTATCTACATGCATGACAAAGCAGATCTGGTACTAATGCATAAAAATATGCAGCATGAATAAAGCGCTCAAATGGGGCAATGGAGAAAAAATGGGAATGTAACAGATATTAAACAAACAGTAGGGTCTACATTTTATAACATAGAATTCTAGCAACAAACAATATTCTCAGTTTACTACTAGAACTGTCAGTTGTCAACATGGTCAGCTGTTTGAAGTTTTATATCCAATGTAAGCCTCAATGTAGGACTTGATAAATCTTTTGTGAAGACCATGGAGCTGATGTTTTCCATTCATAAAGGAAAAGACAGAGCAATGGTAATAATTAAGGTAAAAGAAGAAGATTAACTGAGTACTCAAACGGCCAGAGAATAGAATTAAAACTGCAGTTATATTGTATTTTACATGATCACAGAATCAATTAGTTGGCAAAGACCTCTGAGATCATCAAATCCAACCTTTGACCAGACACCACCCTGTCAACTAGATCATGGTACAAAGTACCACATCCAGTCTTAAACACCTCCAGGGATGGATGAATCCACATCCCAACCTCCCTCGGCAGCTCATTCCAGTGCTTAACAAACCTTTCTGAGAATAAATTCCTCCTAATGTCCAGCCTGAACCGCCCCTGGTGCAGATTGAGACTGTCCTCTCATCCTGTCACTAGTTGCCTGGGAAAAAAGGCTGACCCCACTTGGCTAGAGCCTCCTTTCAGGTAGTTGTAGGGAGTGATAAGGTCATCCCTGAGCCTCCTTTTCTCCAGGCTAAACAACCCCAGATCCCTCAGCAGCTCCTCAAATGACTTACCCTCTAGACCCTTCACCACCTTCATTGCCCTTCTCTGGATGATGTAGGGGACAGAAAAATTGTGAATGATTGTTCGTTTTTCATGAACTATCACAAAGGAGCAATGCAATCATTGAAAAGAGTGCAAGTAGATACACTTTTGGGATGCTTGCAGAAGACATAAAACCTGGGAGCTGGTGATCTTGAAGAGGCTGCATTTGCCGTATTGGAACTTGCACTTGAGAAGTCCACATGTTATTAATATAATTTGTAAATTACAGCATATATTTGGGAAAGGCAAACTGTATGTGGATCAAGGGGCAGAATGCATTCATCTATTGGGAGATCACTGTACACTACAACTAACATGGGAAGGTGTGCGCAGCTGCCTGTGGGCAGCTCCTGCTCAGCACTGGCACGGGCATGATACCTCCTGCATGGCCTTGCCCTTAAACAGAATTGTTGTCATGTTAGGAAGTTGTACGTGACCTCAAATGACTGAAAGGGTAAGTTTCTCCCCTCAGACAGGATCTGCTCTGTGCGGTGTACGATAGGAAAATCCATTGGGGCACTCTTCAATGCTACATGAACATGGGGTGCCCAGCACCTGAGGAGATGTAAGATATTACTATCTATACTCCTTTTCTTAATATGTTTTTTTTTTAAATTTAATCTTATTAAATCATTTGTTGATGGGCATTTCTTACTGAAATCTAGAAAGACCCCTGCACCAGCTCCCACACCTTAGTGCAGAACAGATGGTATTTGGTATTAACAGGTAAAAAAAAATAGGGGCTTGCTTAGCTGCTTTCTGGAAATCAGAATGGTAAATAAGAAAGGTAATTTCATTAGAAGAGTTTTGAACTCCATAGAGAAACTTAAGCATAAGTACCAATATATATACAATGTACTAGAAAGAATTTTGCCTTTTTTTTTTGTACAATACTACCACCTTAAGTTCTCCTATGAAGAGTCTAGCAGAGACTCCTTATGAGAATACACTTGAAATAACCAGCACATTAGTATTTTGCAGCTGTTTAAATAGTGAAAGCACAGAACTCCAAATAAAGCTCAGTCTGTGTGCAAAGACAGGCTTTTTTCTGGAAAACAGTATTATTTAACAAAGAAATAATAATAAACAGACAAAGGTGCTTTGATCATGAGCACTGATCTTGAACTCAGAAGCTATATGATAAACAAATCTGGCAGTTATTAGATAAACACTTTCAGTGAAAAGTATTTGTGATGTCAATGAATATGGATCAGGCTTTTAATTCTTAAAGTACTCTTTGTAATTTGCATTGACAATAATGTAAAGGAACTCAAAAAGTAGATTTGCAAGTATAAATTTATTATAAATTGCAGTGGAAGTTTCCACATCACCTACCTGAAAAAAATAATAACTTTTTGAAAGCTATCTGGAAAGTTAATTAAATTCATCATTTGTATGAATGTGCCAATATTGCATACGTTCTATGATCCACCAATTTCATGTATTTTGAACAAGATTAACTGTATGCATACACAAACAATAAATCATATCTTTGTACAGAGAACTTTGAAAACTGTTATATGTCAAGGTACACATTCTCATGAATATTATGCTATGAATGCCAAAAAACTTGAGAATAGTAACAACTTGGAAAACAACTTGAACACTGTGGTTCTCTCCACTGTTAGCACCACATTACCAGAAAATGAAAATGGTACTTTCTTATTGTTAATTTTTTCTTTTATCTGACTGACATTTTACCCATCAGAACAAAATTCAGCTTTTCCATCTTGTTGTATGAGTAGAACAGCAGAGGGAGCTCAATACCTTCTTTTCTTGGTAAATCTCATAGAATCATGACTAGATTCTTAGCAGAATCAGGTATTAATGGCAAAAGTTTTCCCTCATAAATACAAGATATTTGAATATGTAATGTACTTCAAAATACAGCTACAATTGCTCTCAGTATCTAAACTAAAATTTAACTCCTGATTCTTTTGAAAAATTCCCAGTCTTTTCAAAGTTTTAGTTCCATTAAACATTCTTTATTTTGGAGTTAAAAAATTAACTTCTTGCAATCTTTTAAAATATATAACCATCTAAACAAAACTGAAATTTCAGAGGATTTTTATTTAGATTCTATGTAAGGTAATGCAAACCCACAATACAAAATATAACCAGATTAGGTAGCAGTCTAATAGAAATACAGTTCCCTGAAAGCCTGCTTCACCATTGTACCCATACCAGAGTAATACATGGGTTTTATCCAAATTTGTATTCAACCATCTTAGCACTATACAACTCTCTATACATGTCCAAGGCAGCATTTTCTAAGCATTGAAAAGTCTCTTGTATCTGTTTCTCAGGAAAAATGAAACAAATGTTATCCTTTTCCCTACCAATGAATTTCCATAATTCCTCAAATATTTTTATAGATTCACCAATCTTTCTTAAGAGTGTAGAGCACCATCTAAATTCCATGCTAACTGCAGGGGAAGTTGACTAATATACAGCAATCACTGCAGTGCTACTATTAGCTGTGCATCTTGGGCATGAGAATTTTTTCCATTTCTGCCTAAATTCAAGTTCACAAATCATCCCATACTGGCTCAGAAAACATACTATCTGGCTATCTGAGGTTATATTTATATAAATTGAGGTCATAATTATAACTAAAGTTATATAACTGTAACTATAGTTATAAAATTAAGCTTACAATACAACCCACATTTTTACTTCAGTATGTAACCAAGTGCCTTAATTTCTGCGGAAGTATCAAATGGAAGCCAATTATTTTTCTATCTTCTAACTCAGTTTTCTCCATTATTTTACATACTTCTGTGGGACTACTACTATTCTCAAGTATTTGTGACGGCTTTACATAAGATTTAATGAGGACCATTTTTTTCTAAGTACCACAATCTTTTCTAATAGATTTTCATAGAGAGAAAGAAAAATACCTCCCCTATTCTAGTACTTCCACTTAAAGGAAAATATCAATGACCCGTTGTCTTAAGATCCTTCTCTGCATTCACTTTAAAACAAGACATACTGGAAACCATTTCCTGATGCTATAATTTTTAAAATTATGTATATCCATAAAAATAATACAATTGCTCATCTGAAAATGCAATTAATTAGGTCATAACTTTTATCCTTATGTCACTTATCACTCAAACTTTTCCTTTTGTTTTGCATTAAGAGATTTGGTAGTAATATACAAAAGATACTGACGCTCCTATTAATACAAGATATGAAGCATATGCAGACTATAGAATTCATTACTAAAGCTTCTAAATTCTTGCAGTGAATTTGTGTATGAATTGTATATTGCAAAAGCAATTTTACTAAGTACTATTACACAACACTGGGTATTTATTTTCTGTTCATATTCACTGGAAAAATAATTTTTCACTTTACATACTGAACTTTGGTGTAAGATTGTGAAAAGTATTGAAGCAAGCTTTGATTTTGGATTAGTCTTCCATTATAAAATAATATGGCCAATGAGATAGTTATCCATGATCCTTCTAGTGATGTACTTTGTATTGCAAGAAAATAGCCTCATCTGACACACTCTTTGGATGATAAAAAGATTTATAAATAATACTTTTCAATGAAACACCAAAGGAACTACCTCTGTCTGGGTACTGGGTAACTCTGGCCTCCCTGTCTTGTGATAGAGTGAGAACTAACATGGGAATGAGGGCCTACCAGTTTGTGCTTTCTAATGGTTAGACTATTTCTGAAATAATCACTGAACACACTGGAGGAGTCACACCATTATGATGTGTATGTTAAATATCTTAAAGGGAGCTCAGGGTCTGATACTACTGCATATGATAATTAAAAACGGTGTAATTCCTTTGAAAATGATGGAGTTACTATGCTATGAAACTTAAATGAAATCAGAATTAGGAAGTATATATCCAAGAATGGACTGTAGGGGAAGAGTAAAAGCTGGAATAGAAAAGGAATTTTTGAGGTCTTAGATAAATAACCCAAACGTATAATGCCATTAACCCAGCAAAGCACGAGAAGTCCTACCAACTGCAGAAGAACTAGACATTATACTAAGTCTCTATAGTTTAATAAATATACATGATTAGTTATATGAATAACTTTTTTTTGACTTGTACAAAAATAAGAAACCCATAAAGAATAAAAGTTGCCTTGTTAAAAATTCGAGAAGCTGAAATAAAAATGTGCTTGAATGTGATCAACATAATAAATACACATAAAAGGTATCCTGACAGAAACACTAGTATTTCTATGTTGCCAAAATATGAATTTATAATTTAGGTGGAAGACTAGTATCCCCTATACTAGATCATGGGCTCAACAATTAATCACAGGTTTGCTGAAACTTTTGGGAGGAGATTTTAATCTATATAATTGCCAAATAATAAAAATATAAATAAGATAGCCTGGATCCATAATTGGATCCATTTCATTATAAAAGCCATAGATAAACTATAGGACAAAAGTCATCAGAGAAACAAAAGGTGCCAATACTGAAGACCCAAGTATTCCATTCCAGTAAATGGCCATATTACTGTAGCATCAGCTCATACTCTACCAATTTATTAATGTAATTTGTGTCATATAGCTATGTCAAGTGTGGTGGGGTTTTTTGTTTTGTTTTGGGTTGGTTTTGGTTTTTTTTCAGGGCTGAAATTTATGATCCTGTTCCACCAGACTTGTGCAGAACAATACGGGAACAAGGAGCTCATGCAGGTGATCCAGCAGCTTATTCCCACAGAAGTGGTGGTCTGGATCACACTGTGCCTACAAGACGTTTTCCTTGAGAAGGCTTGGAGGGTCAACCGAAACTTCATGAAAGACAATGCGAATTCTTAAACTAACAGCAAACTCTGGGAAAAAGAAACAACCAACAAAAAAACCCCAACGACCAAAAAAACACCCACCCAACACAATACACCAGGATCAGTTCCGTGCACAGTGAAGGAGACAAATTATCTGGCTGCCAGCCTGTTCTGCGGGAGCGGGCGGCGGCCGTGCGCGCCAGCGGGGAGCGCTCTGGCGGGGATGCTCGCCCCCGGAGCGGCGCTTTCCGCCGCGTTGCGCGTCCGGCAGCGCGCTGTGCTGCGCCGTGCTGGGCGTGCTGGGCTCGGCGGGGGTGCCACGCGTGCTTTTCTGCACAACACCGCGCTTCTGGCGCCGGTGGAAAGAGAGAGGCAAAAGAACAAAAGCGTTTCGAAAAATACTCGGGCTTTTTCAGAAATAGGTCGTCCGTAAGAACATGGACATGCGAACAGGTAGAGGAAAAAAGTTTCTAAAATTTCACATAAATCAAGTGAAAAAACAGGGGGGTTAGCCCTTTCTAGTCATTAGCCTGTACCTTAGCACCTTGGCAGGCAGCTTTTACCTTGAAATAAGTAACATAGGGAAACATTCAGAAGATTATTTGTCAAAATAACACACACTGGAACAAACTGATAATATCAGTAGAAGGAAATTGCAAATACTGGATGCTATTCATTTAACAGTAGAGACACAGCAGATAAATTTTATTTGGGTTTTTTTTCCCTAAAAAAAAAACCCAGAACAACCCAAACAAAACCAACAAATAAAAACCGGATTAGGAAGGCATGCTGGAAGGATAATTTGCTCAACTCAGACATACTGATGGCCTCTAAATTTACTGGAAGCATTCACAAATAAGACTGAGACATACTTGTGCATCTTCTTAATGCGCAATGGCAACCAAAAAGCACTCTTAAGATAGCCCATTGCTGAAGATGGGATGCTTACTAACTGTGAAAATCCCATGATGTTGCTGTACACAATCTTCTTTTTTACTGTCGTGTGAGTACCAAGTTCAGATACCATTTGTTATCTGTCAAAACATCATGGAAAACCTGTCTTAGGCAGAAGAGACAAGAGGGGAGTGACAATGAATATCTTTAGGCACATGGAAGGAAGAAATTGAAAACTAGGATAGATTAGTGCAAAGAAGGTTATGGAGATGATAACTCAGAGTGATAGTTTCCCAATCTTTGCTGTCCTATGAGCAAGAATACCAAAGATGCAAGGTGTTTAACATCATCTTTTCTGCCTCTGTCAGTCTCACTTTTAATTTCCTGTGGCAGTAGGCAACATTAAAACGTCTCACAGGCAACGGGTTGCTATGAGCCGTGCACTGGAGACTACTTGGATAGAGGAATATGAGATTATTAGTGCTACAGGGGAGGCTTATCAGGAAGTATCTGTCCAGGATTAGGTAACTGTATGGATAAAATCTATGGATAATAATTATCTGTATGAGCAATAATGATGTCTGTCATTTACTGACGGTTGTTATTAGGATAAAATATTTATAAAGGATGTTTTGCATTTCAAAACAAAAGCCAACCATTATGGAATTGAGGTCTGGAAAGAAATTTCCTCATAGGTTTATTATAATGTAATTGTCCATAATGGGGTTCTTCTGACTTCCACTAAGGCATGAAGCAAATTGGTAAAAAAAAGTGTGTAATGGCTATCTGCTGATGCCAAATTCAGGATTAGATGGCTAATCCGTTAAAAATCTGAAGATATTTATTCTGTAAAGATTTAAAGACCAATTATATCCATAGAAGTGGTACATATAGATTAAATTTACAGTCCATGGGGTGTCTTTTCTCATTAAAAATGCAAAATTAAATTACAGTTCTGCATTTGAGGTAGACACTGTGTTCATGCCTTCCATACTGAGCATATAAAAGGGTTAAGAAAGTTTAGTCCAACATCTACTGCAGAATATTGCAGTTTTTAGTAGAACGGTGTGTCCTTAATTTTGGGGGGGGATATTGATACAGTTTACCTAAGGGTTGGAAACTCATTCCACTGTTCCATTTCTGAAGGTATGATTGCTGGAGATGGTTGCTGTGGATTTGAACACCATGTACAAAACATCCAAGTATTTCTTGTGACCTTTACCATACACTCACCTTCACTCCTTTGGACCCTGGCATTTAGAAGAAAACTCTAGTATTTATCTAGAAAACTCTGATAATTATTGTATTGAAGTAACAACCCCCTTTTATGTTTCAATCTTTAGAAATCTTAATTGCATTTAATATTAATGCATCTCGGACCAGAACAGCAAGCAGGTGAACACATAGATACACTTATATACATATAAGTTTTTAAACAGAGAATATGTTTTGAATGAAATATAATCTATTATTAATAGCTGGAACTACACAATTTTGACTAAAAGTCATGTATTAATTGACTACAATAAAGAAAAGATTCCAAGTTTTATGCATTATATAAACTAGCACAATGTAGATCTATATGGAAATCATGCATTTTTTTAATAATGAATTTTTTTCATGTTCTGGAAATAGATTGAATGTATTATTTCCGTGATTGTTTTATTTCTCTTTTTTTTTTTAATTCCCTCATAGTCTTGCTCTTTATGGCAGACCTTACTTAATTTTGTCAGTACATACGGAAACTTTTAGGAAAGAGCATGTGAGTTTCAAAACAGATGTCAGCAGGTGCTGGCGGGGGTACCCCCCTTGGAGCTAGAAGATGGGAGAGTAATGTGCCCTTCTACACCCTACATAGACTAGTACAAGATTCCCAGGCGATGTGGCAACATTCTTAGATACAAGTAGCCTAAAATGGACATTGTCAAAGAAAGTGCAGGTGTGGGAATTTTGTGAGGAGTGTATGAATCCACAAAAACTGGAAGGTGCGTCAGTGCATTCTGCTCGATTGCCATCACCCTGGGGGCTACCGGAGGCTACGTGGGGACAGCTTTTCTGCGACTGCATCACCCTAGGGGCTACCAGAGGCTACGTGGGTACAGTTTTCCGCGGACTGGGCCTGAGGCAGGGGCTGGGGCGAGGGACGAATAGAACTCACCGCAGCCGAGTATTGGCCACACCGGTGCCGTTCCGTGAGGTGTCCCGGCGCGTTCGTGGCGAACGCACGTCTTTGCCTTCCCTAGCAGGGCAGGGTGTCAGGGCGCTAAACCTTCCTGTTGCCTGGCAGTGTGCGTGCGTCCCGCTCTGCCTTCCCATTCTGGCCAAAGGTGGAAAAGGCAGTTTCGTCTCCCTACCCTTCCTTCCTTTCATCTGGCACTTTTTCCGCCAGTCCCTGCCAACCTAACTCGTCTCTCCTAGGACGGGAACCGAATAAAAATGTGTGCCCACAACTGAAAACAAAGGAAGCGAGAGCAAACACGACGATAGAGAAGGCGCTGCCCGGCAGGACAAACAGCACCAGGCAAAGCTCCTCGCGGCCATTTGGTGTGAGAATCCGCCCAGTCTCTCCCCGCGCCTCCCCTCCTCTGCCCTCCTCCGCCGCCGCAGGGCGGGCGGGGCGGCCTTGGGGGGCGGCACAGCGCGGGCGGGGGTTCGGCTGCCCCGACCGCTCGCCCCCACCGCGCAACGGGGCGGAGAAAGAGCGGGAGCGGCGGCGGGAGACAGGCCGCCATATTCCTGCCGCACCACGCCCGCGGAGCCGATCCATTTAAAAGCCGGTCGAGCGCGGCTCCTGTTAGCTCCCTCGTTTCCCTTTCCTCCCCGCTGCTCTCTGGGGCACACGGGCAGGGTCGAACCGAGAGGAGCCGAACAGCGGCAGCTCCCTGACAGCGAACCCCGCTTTTCCCTCACCACCACCATCCCCCCCCGCGCTTGGTAGGGCGAGCGGCTGAGGCGCCGGGAAGGAGGAGCGGCCGCCGGGAAGCTCTTCCTGCCGGGCAGCGGCCGTCTCACCCACCCCGCAGGAGCCGGGCTCCCGCTCCGGGGGCGGAGAGCGGCGGGGAGATGTGTGCGTGTGCGGGGCGGGGGAGGGATTAGTGGGCATTAGCGCTTCCACGGGGGGTGGGGTGGTCGCGTCGGAGAGCGGCGGGGGTGTTGGCGGCCGCCAGGGACACTCGGGGACCGTGCAGGCTGCGGGCGGCGGCGAAGGAAGGGGAGCAGCGGGGCGAGGGGCGGCTTGGCTGGGTAGCGCTGCTGCTGCCGCCGCGGCGGATGTTTCCATGTTGTTCGGTGCATGATTTAGAGGAGAGGAGGAATTGGCAGCGGCGGGTGTCAGCGGCAGGGAGCGGGGATCCGCGCCGACAGCGGCCCTGCCTTTTTTCTCGCCCGTGTGGCATCGAGTCGGCTGTGCCTGCTCGCCTGCCCTGCGGCGGCCCCCGGGCTCTCGGAGAGCGCCTGTGCCCCCCGGGGCCGGAGCGGCGGCGGGGTGCGTGTGTGCGAGTGTGCGTGCGGGTTTAGGGGGGGTGGGGGCTGTGTCTGAACCAGTTAGGAAGAATGACTCTGGAGTCCATCATGGCGTGCTGCCTGAGCGAGGAAGCCAAGGAAGCCCGGCGGATCAACGACGAGATCGAGCGGCAGCTGCGCCGGGACAAGCGGGACGCCCGCCGCGAGCTGAAGCTGCTGCTGCTAGGTGAGTGTGGGGCTGCCGCCGCCCGGCTCGGGCCGCTCGCTCCGGGCTGCCGCCGGCGCGCACGCCCCAGGTGCCGCCGGGGCTGCAGCCCGGGTATCGCC
>WBMZ01017002.1:0-57023 GCA_013400975.1 Atrichornis clamosus | reverse complement strand
AGAAGAGAAAAGAAAAGAGAAGATAAAATAAAAGAAAATAAAACAAAAGAGAAAAGGAAGAAGTGAAGCTTAAAAGGCAAGGAAAAACCCCAGAAATAGAAATAACTCTTCTAAGGAGGATGGAAACTTTTTTATGGCTTCAATCATCTTACATAAATATTATCTGAAACAGATTTAAGGTTTATTCCTGAGTAGGGTTGAGTAAGTAAAAAAGGGGAGGAAGCAGACATGCACAGGGAGTGTCTGTGTGGCTGGATTGTGTGGGGTGAGGAGAAAAGACTGGGTGTTGATCACACCAGTGGGTTACAGTTTCAGGACTACGTGTCCATCTCAACTCTTCACAGGTAGTGAAGCTCACTGCAGTGGCTGGGCCTAAGTCCACAGATGCTAGCTATCATTTTAAGTATGAGGCTTTATGGACCAATCAACCTGACTTCCATTTCCTGAAAATACCAGAATAAATGTCTCTTAGCAGAAAAAAAATACAAGATTATAAGAAGCAACTTGTAAGGATTTGTCAAGAATAAATACTGTCAAGAAATATTAATCAGATTCTTTCTGCTAATGGCATTGAATAGGAAGGAGCAGAGATATTACACAGATTTACCATAGTAAAGCTTCTGACATGGTCTCAAGTGGTGTTCTAAAAGCAGTGAAACATGAAGGAGCTGAAGTTTTTGTCAGGTGGGTGAACAATGGGTGAACTATCCTGTGGGAATTCTCATCAGACCAGTCCTGTTTTGTTTGAAGAGTTTAGAGTTGCAGAGTTCTGATGAACATGGTTGAGAGCCAGGGATCAGTTTTGAAATCTACCTTGTCCAGTGCCTTGGGTGGCTTCAGGTTTCTTGTAGGCTGACCTAGGCAAAGAGTTAGGAAAGTCCCATCCTATTGTTAGAAGGTAATGGGAAAATAGGTTGAGAAAGGCCATGCTCTTTGTATACAACTGTGTTTGATGGGACTGCCAAATAACTTGCCTTTCAGGGTGTTTCAAGGAATTTTAGAATACACAGAGTCTTTATATAATGCCTAGGTGCACGTATTTCGGGAATTCCAAAGTTGGCACACAGGGCTGCTAGATCAGACCCAAGGCTACTTCAGCAGGAGAAGCAGGTGCTCAGGTGTCCATCAGCAGTGTATTTGTGACCTAAGATCAGCCTCGGCAGAGGGCAGACAATTGTGTCACACTTTTCATAGAATAGGACTCAAATGTTAAGGAAATAGTATTATAATGGGAATTATTCTTTTAATTTCATAAGTATCTTATCCACCTCATAATAGTATTTGTGTGAAATAGTATATGAAGTGCATATACACTCCCTACACCCATAAAGGGCAGACGAATTTGCATCAGAGGAATTTTGCATTTCTTTTCAGAGTAAATAGAATTTTATTGTAAATGATATTTAGATTCCAAATTGTTTCATAAAGGAATAGCTTCCACCAACTAGAAAAAAAATGTGAGGCAGTAATTATTTATTCATATCTATTCAAAATTGTTTTATACATGCTTAGTCATGTAGAAGCCTTATTGATATTTAATGCCATAAATAATGTTGAAAATAAGGAAAGAACAATTCAGTGAAGGCCTGTCAAATATTTAGTCTATTTGCTCCAAACAAACAAACGTAGCTCCAGTATTTTCATACATAACAATGTACATTTTGATGTTTTGAAAAACTCATTTACAGTGTTTATAAAATTTGGGATTTTGTCGTCAGAAAGAAGACAAAGGTATGACAGCTTCTAATGTACTGAAGAGAGCATACAAATTTTACATTTTAAGTTACTTCTAATAAGTAGTTTGTAAGTTTATTGAGAAACATTTACGGATAGAGGAAATGAATAAGCATGAAGTACAGCTGGTATATTAAAAGGGAATTTACATGACAACTGCCAAATACCCTGAAGCAAAGAGGTTTAATAAAGCAAATAGAAAAAGCACCAGGATGCTTTCTTTATTGCAGTTTTACCAAAGTGTAATAAAGAAATCAAACCTACCACAAAAAAAGTAAACTAAAATGCTGGTCCTATGTTACGGAACTGTTAATAAATCCTACTGATGTCTCTCTCTGTTGGCAAGTGGATCTGTGAGCAGTAAGTAACAAATATGAAAACTCCTCTAAAATTTTTAGTGTAGATCCCACTGGAGATAATGCCTTCCTGGAAGTAAACACTGTAAAATGATGGGGAAAAAAACCAAACTAATTTGATGGCCTATTTGATGCAGCTGGTGGGGAACCTAAACAGCACACTAGACTTTGGGTTTACTACTCTGTGAGGACTTCACCACCACCACTAAACTGAGTGTGAATTCTGGGTGATGGCTTCTAATCAGTCCAGTATTACTCCCTGCATCATTAAGGGCTTGACCCAGGTGAATGTAGCCTCCATGGCTGCCAGACCACACTAAATTAAAAAAGAAAATAAACTCCATGAGTCACTGGGGACCTGCAGCTACAGAAGCTTCTTGTGACTCCAAGAGTACTATTTCCCCTGGTGACCACAGAATGCTGGATGGAGAATGAACCAGTTTGGCTGCAGAGCCTGAATCTGCTCATTTGATTGCTGGGCTGTACCCAGAGCACAGGCTTTTCTGAGTGCTACTACGGGTCTGCACTGAATGCAGCCAGAGAAAGCCGAGACTTGATAGTGTGGTTGTGGCTTATGCAGCCACACAATAAATGAGCAGCAGAGATTAAAGTAGAATTCGCTAAGTCCTGCCTCCTAATCCCATCCTTCAATGAGCAAAATAAAGTGAAAAAAACGTTCTCCCTGTAGATACTGGCCAAATCCTTTTGTGTTGTTTTATAACTCCTTTGTTCCATGGTATCAGGAAATCTTATAATCCACGGGCACATGGATAGTTTATAAATTTAAAAATTTGGTTGACATTCAATCCTTTCCAGGATTTGAACTCAATTCAAATGTATTTCCATGAATGTCTCTGCCTGAAACTTTTACGGAAGGCTCACAGCTACAGGTTTGGCTATTAAAGATACATTTCTGTGTTAAACAAAGTTGTCTTCCCTATTAAAATTGACAGCCAGCTCCATATGTTCCATAAAATAATGGAAAGGGTCATTGCGAACAGTGCTGCAATGGATCCCAAAGTTCTCATAACCCTTTGGAGCGTGGTTTTGTAGTAAATTCACGGGAACCATTCAAAGAATATTGCTTTGCAGTTCAGTCTTACCTTTCACTTACACAGAGTGCAAAGCACAGCCAAACCCAAATTTTGGCCACATTTACTTATACAGAATTCCAATTATTTGCAATGGATTGCTTGCCACTTTGAGAAGGAAGAAAATAACTTTTCTGTCAGGATGGGTTAGGAGTTTTCATTCTGATGGATTCAGTATTTCTTGATAGCTCCTGTAGTGTCTTCTACCTTCTACCTTACTGTTTCTCCTTTTCTCAGCAGCTAAACCCAAATTCTCCTCCCTTCTCATCTAATGTGGAAGAATATTAGCAGAGATTTAGAGAAAAGGCTGGAGCATTTTTTAATTGTAAGGGAAAGTAACTGCTGGTCATCTGACTTAGTAAGCTTAGAAAGCTTAGAAAGATTCCTGCCCTTTTTTTGGCCAGATGTTACACAAACACGGTGGTCGTAGTGATATCCGACCGGCTTTTCATGCATTTAGTTAGCAGTAGAACATGCCCAAGATTTCACTCATGGATACAGTTTGTGTACAGTTTGTTATTTTGGAAGTTATATTATTCCTTTTCATTTGAAGATCTAGTACTCATTATATGGGGTATTGTTGTCACAGGTTATGACAAAAAATGTAAAATGTTACAAGAACATTCTTGAGTTATCAGTGATAGATAGATTTTTCCAAATAAAACAATCAATACAGTAGCCAGTCTAAAGCTGACTTCTCAGTAGTTCATTTGACCACGCACATATCTATTCTAATTAAAATGTCTTGGAACTTTAACACTTTGGGTAAGAATATTTTTACCATCTGCACTGACAACTTAGTATGCTGTGCTCGTGTTGGCTCTTGCAGACAAGGTGAAAGTAGGTTCCAGTATCAGTTGGAACTGCAGCTGCTGCAGAAAGCGGTGCCTTTCTTCCTCCATCACTTCTAAAACACAAGCTCCAAGATGATAGTAAAAACAGTATATTCCGGTCGAGGTCCCATACTTTATCTAAAAGGACAAAGATGTTTTTTCTGAAATACAAATTGAATTATTTCCTTGTTGCCACGTACATTTGGATTTTTTCCCTGAGGATTCATGGAGTTCTTTCTTGATTAGTGGCACCATTTTTCTTAGAGTTTCTCACTAGCCCACCACTCTTATAACCCAATTTATTCCAATGCAACTTTTCCCTAGGCTTGGCTAAGCAGAGATGCTGCTTTGCTAATACCCTTTTGCTTATTGCTATTCTAAGCAAAGGCAGTCGGGTGCAGAACATGGCACTGTCAGCTACTGCTTCCACCATGCTATTTGTTCTCTCAGTGCCACTTCGCTTATCTGAAATAGTGCTGTGTTCTCTGCTTCTCTACCTGTTCAAGAGGAGAGGTACGGGTGATCCGTCTTCTTGCTGGGATGGGAAGAATGCAGCCTAGGCTTGTCTTTGTCTTCTGCTATTGAATGTTAACAAGCCCAGAAAACCCTTCAGGTTCTCTATCCTAGATGCACTCCTAAGCTGCTGGGTTAATTGCTATTTATTTATCATCATACATGACCTGTTCTACATCTTAACTCAGTCTACTTCCTTTTTGTCATTGTTTAGCCATTGTTTTTTTGGTGAAGTTTTTCTTTGCTGCTGATAATGAAACATTTGGGATAATTCTGTTTTCTCCACTGCCAGTGACTAGTTTCCTTCTCTGAAAGCTCTCAGCTGAGTTTTCCAATATATTTACTTCCCCACAAAAAAAAGCTGTTAACTTGCCTACTCTCTTCTTCCAGTGGGAAATTATCCTCCACCATCTTAGATAATCAGGAGCCTGTAGCAGTCCAGACATATTAAAAATTAGCGATTTATTGTGGCCAATGTTATGCGATTATAGTATTTTAGCAGCTAGCACGTTTCTTTTGTGTGTAAATGTAACAAAGGCCTATTGTGTTCAATGTGGGAAAGCAAATAATTTTTAAAATGTGATTAATTGTGTAAGTATGGACCTTTTAAGTACATGTGGCAAGCCCTATGCTATGGGAATGGCACTTACTGCTCTCTCAGCATGAGTCTGACGAAGTAAACAAAAAGTTAAAATGCAGCCGATAGTCTCCCTGGCATTCATTAACATAGCATAGAAAGCAGAAACTAGCCACATTTTATATAAAAAGACTCTAGAAATCTGTGTCTACTTACATTAACATTAGCCAATTGGTGGGTGCCAACTATGCACATAGCATGTTTTATTTATAGGTCTATATAGTAGTCAAAAACATTCTATCATGGAAATGTGTTATTCATTAATTCATATTTTGCTCAGCCTTTCTTTACTTTTTGAACCCATCCAGGTGTTTTTTAAATGATGAGGGTAATTTAATACCAAACAGCATTCACATTCACCCTATTTTTCAATTCTATGTAACTAAATATTCCTTCTAATTTTGTCTATTATTTACCTAATTAAGATAACATATACTGCAAACTAGAGTTTCGCTGTGTTTTTATGACAAAGTTCCATACAGTGGTAAAAAATAAAGGTAGAATAAATGGTCAACTTACTGAACAAAGTATTTGATATTAGCTTTTTCTCAAATATCCATTCTTTATATCAACTGGCATGGCAAAGACTGCTATAGATATATGCTTTTGGAGCCTAATTAAAGAGTTCATTTAAAACATTTCAAATGTTCATTTTAGCCTACTGTTTCAAAGCATCATATGAGATCTAGTCACACATTGCAGAACATAGATCATATCAAATGACCTCAACAAATCCAGCAACATGCAATGTGTATGTGTTTTCACTAAAAGAGCTTTATAGGTTTCCATGACTTAACCTATGAGGTTTAAAGGAATTTAAAGAGGAAAAACAAAACCCTTTTCTTGTTGGTTCTTTTTATCTTAAATGTGAATATGAGCTTGGCATAACCTAATTTTAATCATGAGGAAAAATTAAAACAAAATTAAATCAGGAACAATATATCAACACTAGAATGCTGTCAATTATTGTTTGTCGTGCACATCAGTCATATAGGTCATTTATGAATAGTCGTAAAGCAACTTCTTCCATTTGCAAGGCACACACCCTTTGCCATTCAGTGATGTATGTAAATACTGGTGTCAAAGCTCCTTCTGAAACACTGCCACTGGGGAGCAAGAGAGAAATCTCACTGCCATTAGGACACGCGAGAGTCCAGCCTCTGAAGAAAAATAATGGTTAAGCCAGAAATAACTTTTTATAATTAGACTTGGTAATAGAGAAAATGTCACATTGCAAATAATTTCTGCTCAGAAGCAGAGTGTTAAAATGGGATCAAAGGCTTTGAAGAAAATTCACAAATTTTGCTAACCTCCTTGAAATACAGAACTATTTTTAAGCCTGATTTGCAGGATGTGTCAATTGTTTCCTGTTAGATGTTTTTGTTTTCTTTAAATTTATATTTTGATTTAATTTAATTTATTTTCATTATTTTCTTTTTTTAAACTAATGACCATTCTGTCACATCTGCTACACGTTTCATTTCTGAGATATAGATAGACTGAAAAATTACGTTTTCAATGGAAACTATAAATTTTCACCCACTTACAATATCCTTCCTGAGGTTCACAGCCTCAGATAAACATGCCCTGTTTTGCAGAACAGTACAGCATTTTAGAAGCGTTTCAGGTATAGCCAATATTTCTTGATCTTCTCTATAGACTTCCCAGAAGGATTTAAGAGGACACAATTAGATATTTGGAACAGATAAATGGAACAAGTTCAGTTCTGCAAAACCCTGTTTAAAACTTGAATGTTATGCTTCACAATTTGATTTTTAGAGGTTTCCAAGACTCTTGTTTTTTTGTTTGATTCTTAAGGCAAAAATAATAGAAAAAATCAGGCTGATTTTAACACTTCGCATTTCCTCAGGATGTATGAAATTTAAAGGCTCATCTCTTCAGACTTACAGAGCTGTAGCAGCAGTCATGTTATGGTGATTCTGTTTCTTAGCTTAGAGTTTCTAGATACAGAGACTGCAGCTGCTCATGTATTTGGGAAAGACAAAATCAGGGTCATATTCTACAAAATGAGCCTAGGTTAAGTCTGAAGGACCTGTTGATCAGATGAAGGGACAGCTGAAGAAAGCCAGAAAGTTTAGATAGAAACATTGCCTTGGGTGAAACCTTATTAGAAAATTTACCCTGACTTTATCAGCTGTCTGAAGTCTTGAATGAAGGACCTTCTGCTACTCCAGTGAAAAACAGGCTTTCTTTAGCAGTGTTTCCCTATAAATAATAGTGGTTATAGGCATTTGCCAAACACTCACTTTATGAGTCATGAAAAACATTTGGGTTTAGCATGCAATTTAGGCAAAGATTAGCTTTCCATGTCCAAAACAACCAACCTTAATCATTACACATCTTACGTCTTCCTATTATTCATGTCTACATGGATCATAACTTAAGTCAAATTGAGCCTATCTCTAAAGCAGCTTAGGACATCTGGAAGTCCCTTGAGAGGCCTGGTGTCTTACACACTGGCAGAGGAATCCCAAAACACTTTGTCAGCAGCAGCAGGCTTAGCACAAAGCAGAGCACCAGAGCCACTTTCACTAAGTAAAATAATTTCAAGAAGAGTAACCCTTCACTGTTTGCATGATTAGTGAGTGCTAGTTAGTGATTAAAGCACTTTCCCAGGAAGAGGGAGGCTGGATTTAAGCTCCCTTACCCAGTCCAAGACATCCAAACTTCCTTCTGTCAGGAGAAAGGGAAAGTCACGCCTGCAGTGTTAAAATATTGCATACCTCTGGTGCAGAATTGTGCCAAAGATGCAATGGATTAGAAAGAAAAGCAAGAGCGACTACAACCCTGTCAGGGCATGTTACTGAAATGGGGGCTACCTGCTGACAGTGGTCCTTTTCTTTAGATATTGCTCAAGACAATTACTGAAAGGGAAAATGGTTCTAAATGCTGCTGAGGCTATTGCTGTTTAAAGTCCAGTCTAGTCAAAAACTAACACTGAGGTTATATCCAGAATTTGTATCAGTGTTTCCTCTTCCAGTAGGAGCGTGGTCCTAGATATATGCAGAAGAACAAAATAGACTTTTTGAACAGAAAGAGGTGAGAAGAAGGTAATATTTTTCCTATCTCTGGTTACCTGCTGTGTGTAATTTTGAATCTGATACACCAAGAGAAATGAGTCTTATATCATACATATATTCAGTATTTTTCTAACAAGTGTTTAATACAGAATTAGCAAGTGAGAGTCCTTCAAGATACATATGTAATAACTGAATTTTAGATAAAATCAGAGTTTGGTTTCCCATATTGCCTTGAGATATCCATTTGTGAAGTCAGTCGTACAAAACAAAAACAATAAAGAAGTGGATGAATCTTCTGGAAGCTGGTCCAACCTTGTCTTCAACAATGGTGATTCATATACACAGAGAGAATCCATAGACGCTTGTTACACTGCTCTCTATGTTTTGCCTGATGTTCCTCAGTAACACTTACTTGCAATGCTGAATCATCCATAACATACGTGCAAACAGTTAGGCTGCAGGTGTTTTTCAGATTCTACCACACTGAGATTCTGAGGACTCCCCCAATTCAGTTTCTGATCGTTTACAATCTCCTGCTGTGCCTGCAATATGCTTGAATTGTACTTAAAACACATAAATCTGCCTTCAAAGGCAGCTTGGGAGGCAAAAGTGTGGCTAGGGAATTTTAAATGGAAGGGACAAGCAATGGCTACAAAGAGCTCAGTTTTTAGTAGTAGGTGTTGCAGTTTGTTCCAATTACAGCACGCATTAGAGTGTGAAATGTTCATGCCAATCTAGTAAAAGGAGAAAGTACACGCAATGCTGAAATTAACACCTTTGTAATTACAGACAAGCTTCTTTACTACTACCCAGCAAGTGCAGCTGAGGCAGGTTTAGAAAAATGCAAACATAAGGGGTTGTGGGAGACAAAGTGTGACTTTTTTGCAATCTGACTTAATAATTGGAACTTTCTTTGGCAGTCAGATAAGATAATTTGCATTTCTTAGGAGAGGAATTTAAGAGGGTATTACATCTATACTTGCCTCACCAAAAGCAAGACAAAAAGGTCTTTTCTAACAATTCCCTTTTTTTCCCTCATATACCATTGAAATCACAGAACTATACATTTGGCATTCTTCAATATAATTTATAGTTCTTTTTGCAAATCAAGCCAGTAACAGACTATCACAGAGGCAAACATGCCTTTCATTTGCATTAAGTGAGCTGTCTCAGGCTCAGGGCAAAATGAATAGCTGGATATCCCCCAATAATCCCAACCCCTTGCTATTCACACACATTCTCAGTGACTCATCCAGGAAAATATCACTGAGTGTGTCTTTTAATTTTATTCATGTTTCCACTATAACCCTGCAGAGGCTTCTTAGTGATTGTAAGATTATTTTAGTTAGCTTCATTTGCCAAACAGATCTTTCCCCACTTTATTATATCATCATTATTATTTCTACTATATAGGAAGTGTATTGCCGCATATCATATATCAAAACATTGCTAATGCCATTAAGACAATGCCAAGACCAGCCATGTGATATGCATGAAAAGGCAGCTCAGTCCTTCAGAGAGCCTTGAACATTAGCTGACCAATTTCTGTGCAACTGGTTTTGCACGTGCCCGCCACAGCCAGAAACAGACATCCTGCTCCGGACAGAAGAAGGAACCTCTCTCTTCTGAAATAAAGCCTGAGAAGCAGAGACACCACCTTGTACACAGCATCTTTCGAAAAAGCAGCATGCTTTCATCCAAATGCTTTTTAGATGTTGACAATGTCAGAATAGATGCTTCCCTGGAAGATATAATTTGACAAGGTTTATGCAAAGAAAACTTTTAACACAGCTGTAACATTTTGTTTGCACAGATTTTTTTTCTGCATAAAGGGGAGAAAAACAGTGTCATTCACTTATATCTCAAAGGATAGAAGTAAGATCACTATAATTTCACTGGCATTTTCTAAACCCTTAAACCTTGTCTCTTCAATCTATTGACAATTTGACAATGATCTATTTGACAATGTATCTTCCTGAAATTTAATGAAAAATCGTGTTACAATATCCTCTCTCTAAGTCTCTAAGTCCAGATATTTCCATCTGCTTGTGTAGGTAACTGAGGGCAGTACAGTTCTGACCTTTACTGCTGACTTTTTTTTTGAGGGGCATCTGAAAGCAAAATACTAAACCAAAACACTTTAATTTTTACTTTCACTTTTGTTTAGTTTGTGTTTTCTGGTAATCATAGTATACTACATATCAAACAAGACCTCTATGTGTAGGTTTTAATATTGACTATCACTATTAGCAGCAGCCAGACTATAATCATAACCTAGGAAGAATCAGTGTTTGGTCTTCCCTTACTGCAGTTCCTGTTGCTTTTCATTTGTATATCTTAGCAGAAAATATAGTGTATCTAGTCACCATAGGAACACATTCCCCATCTGCTCTATTATCACATTTTTTCCCCTTGACTTCTGTAGATTGCAGTCCTCTCTCTATGTTGTCAAGATATGTAGGGGCCAATTTCCTCCCCATCTAAAAGGAGTTATAACAGACATGAAAGCAGTCCTGTTTCTTAACTCTTGGAATTCCATGGCTTTTCATGTACATAAGATTTTCAGCAGTATACCTGCCAAACCAATTCCTCCTTTTCCAGCCTTTCTAGCAATACAGCTTTTGAAGAAAGTGGGTTGGGAATGGCGTCAAATGCTTTTTAAGGAAAAAGGCAGAGAATTTTTGCAAAAGTTTATGTCCCATTGCGCATCACGAGCTCCCCTCTGTCCAAGCCATATGGCTCATCATCAGAGTCACATGCTGTGGTGCAATGGGAGAAAGTTTGCCAAGAAGCCTAGCACATATGCAAGCCTGGGAACCTGGGGGCACTGCTCAAATTCCCATGAGGCACAATAGGCCAAAACAGCCTCATGTTGAACTGACTTGAAACACAGTGTTTGGGTACAGTTCAAGAAAATAAAACATTTTGATTTAGTAAGTCAAAATTAAACATCGATGTTTCCAAATTAAATTATTTTGCGACATTTCATTAGAAAGAAAGATAATATTTCAACTTTTTGTTCCTTTTCTAAGAAAAATCATATTGAAATACTGGTTTTGCCTGTGGGATATTTTCTGTTCCCAGTGAGGAAAACGTATCTTATAGAAAACAACAGAATAATTCAAAGTCAATCATATCTGTGTATTGTATTCAGTGCTTTTTTTGCTAATTTTTTTTTCAGTTTAAAATGTTACGAGAATTATTGCACATACATAAAGAGAAGGGGACAAAAGCATTTCCAGTTTTCTGAGTTACTGGAATGTGAAAAAGGCTTATACTCCATCCATAAAAGTCAATTAGATAATTTGAATTTAAAAATGAATTTTTTTTATAGAGAGACACAGCATAACCACAGGAATAAATTCACTTGTTTAAAATTTTGGATTTGGTTTAGACAAGTTTTGGTCTGCTCTTGTAAAGGAAGTTAAGACAGTTTTAGTTGTTCATTAGGTTCAGGTATATAGAAATACTGGCCTAAATTTTCATTTCAGACTGACAGAAAATCAGCTTCTGTTATCACAATAATCATACAGTATTTTTTTTTTCTTGCAAGATTTAATGAGGCTTAATCTTAAAAGTATTTAGTTTTTGCTCCTACTAATCCTAATTGGACAGTAATCCTTTTCTGCTACAAACCACCTAGCAGAAAACCATAATTTATTAATGATTAATATTCACAAAATATTGTAATTATATACCTTCAGCAAAATAATTTTCTTCTTCTGGTGTTCCCCTTCCTGATAAAATGAAGTTTCCAGCACTTGTTCTTCCCATTTTTTTTCCCCCATCTGGTATATATTTACTTCTGCTTTCATGGCCTCATTCCCACTCAGACGTTCTGCTTTCGCTTCTACGTTCAAACCACTCTCAGAGTGAAACCCTGAAGAACCAGTTGGTTGGTTGTGCACCAGGTCTTCATTATATTTATTCCCTCTGCTCTATCTTGTTGCTTTTCTTCTTTCTTACTGCTGAACAGCAATTTACTACATGCTAGTTGGGAGCAGGATCTGGTGAAATGAGGGACTGTCCCTTCCAGGCTTAGATTCCTTATGCATTCCTCAGTGACCTTCTCAATTTGCTCTGATTCCAAGACTACATGTCTGCTCCTGAGGGCTGGCTTTTCTGAGAAAGCTCATGGTAACGTAAGCTGAATCCATCTTTAGACTTTCCTTAGGGCTGGCTGCCTTTCAGATTTCTATCTCAGACTCCCCCAAAGGCATGCCAGAGTCTCTCCTATTTGTTCCACATCCAGGTGAGATAAAGAGTTGCTTTCACCAGCGAAACACATTTGAGCTTTTCTCAGTTTAAGTCATTTTAATATTATTAATCAGATTAACTCCTGGCAGGCTTTTCTTCCAAACACAGTGCATCTCTATGGAAACACAGAACTGCAGGGAAAACTGAGTATTGTAATACATACATAATATGTATTTACACATAGTAAAAAATCATTTAAAATGCTATTGAAGCACATTTACTATTCTTATACAGAGAAGTTATTCATTGGTAAATCCACATAATTTACAAAGCTAAGACTTGCAAGACCACTCAAAAGACTTGGATAGTTATGTTTTCCTAACTTTTAACAGGATTTAACAATGTTGGCACGTTATTCAAATGTGCCTGTCACCCAGTTTGGATCAGGGGTGTACTTTCAAAGCAAATTTATCCCCGATCAACAGGACTTCAGATCACACCATGGAGTGGTCTGGGAGTGCACAGAACAAGATCCTGAAACTGGAAACTGGAAGATGTGCCCTAGGAGTCCCCATGACTGACCTTCAGCAGCTGGCAGGGATTTGGCCCTAAGATCAGGCTGACATGGGCCAGAGTGAGATGTAGCGAGCAGCAGCTCTTTGTCTATCAGGACACAGTAGTTGCTAGTGAAGAGAGAGCCTCAGCATCTCATATTGTGTGATTTGCTTCCTTGACTGTTCTGCACTCTTGATTATAATCAAATAAAGCTCTAACACCAGGTATAAAGACATCTTTCCTATTTTGAAACCTTGGGCAGAAACTAGTAATTTCTTTTTTGGCCCAGTTTTTCCAACACAGAACAGATGTGGCTGTCTATTTAAATTACTTGGTACACAGCCCCAGAAGAGTAGATACAGCTCATTCAAGACCATGAATATTTGACTTATTCATACATATTTGTTCATACAACATTTTGTTCCAATCATAACATTGAGACTTTTTGTATTTTATGTGCCTGTTCTAATCATAACATCTACCTTACTTGGAGAGGCTGAGCTAAAAAACAAGAACCTAAAGGGATATGCGGAAGCAAAATTATTTGGTTGTCAAATGTATTGTATCATCTCACCTGTCCAAATTTGTGCTTGTTGAAAAGTTTATCCTAAAGTTTGCTGTTCAGTTTTAACTCTCTTTGAAATCTATTAAGAGGTCAAGTCAGGATCATCATGCTCAGGCCCTTATTGTTGAATAGCAGATTCCCTACTGCCTATGTATTTTGCAATTATCTTTGTTTCTATAATTATACTATGCAATCATCAGCTGTCCAGGACAAGATCCTTATTAGGTTAATAGCAGAACTTAAAGGGGTCAGGGTGCCCTTTTTGGCATGTTTCACACACCCTGTACTTTTGTGGGAAAATGAATTTACTAAGAAAAATTATACATGGATCATAGTTAAACAGCCACCCCAAAGTTTCCTATGTTTAGTTTATAGTTGTAGTCTACAAATTACTTTTAATCCTGCTTCTTTTTTTTCCTTTGTATGCTTGTTTGCTACTGAGAGCAATGTTATTGTTTTCAGTCATAATTTAGAATAAGTGATCAAATTTCTGCAACTTTAGTGCAAAACTCTCCCAAATAATGTGCATAGAAGCAGCTCATCCAAAACCAAACTTTTGAATGCTTCTGTCTATAACATTTTAAATAGTTAAATTTAGCAAAGGTTAGCTCTACTACAATTGGTGATAATGGTGGAGATAAACTGTTTTACACAATGTGAAGAATCTAGTTTTTTTCTGCACCAAATCTTCACCATTCTTACATCAGGTATCTGAGATGGGAAATTGAGGATTTTAATTTTTTTTTAAATTTTGCATGCTGCTTTTATATAACAGAGCAATTAGAAATATGAGGGGTTGGAAAGCAGGAGTAGATTGTGATAACTTTTAATGAATGGCAACATTTTCTCATTTCTGACTCTTTACAATAGATGTGTCAAAAATTGTTAAGTGAAGCTTTTCCTGATGGTTACAAAGTGCTTGTTTTCTACCAAGTCTAAAAATGCAAAATCAAAAGGATAAATATTTGCATTCTAATAAAGGCTGCTGAAATAATTTAATCAGTGGAAAAGCATATTATTGTCTATATTGTTTTCTTTTTCTCCTTTTTTTTTTCTGCAGGTTTATTTTTATTTTTTCACACTATTTCTCTTACTTATTCCACTGGCTCTAGATTGGCATAGTTCAAGAAAGCATGTTATCTGCAAATTTTTGGCATTTTGGCACTGCTGCTTGGGTCAGGGCTTAGTCTTTTAGTCACTGGGAGGTTTTGCAGTTGGATGACACTGTGCCCACTCTTCCCTCTGGTTGCCCGAACATCACCTCTCCCAGTCGCATCTTGCATCCCCACCACAGCCCTGCAGCCATTGCTGGACCTTTCTTTCTCTGCCATCAGTGTTCAGTAGCTTAAGATCAGGTTTGCTCTTTGAGCATTATTCACATGTAAAATCAATACTTTTCCTTATGCAATAATTTATTGAATGGTTATTTTCTAAGGCCAGAAGTAAGAAATAATAAAAAAAAAAAAACCCAAAGAAAAAGAAGCTATAGCATGGAGGTTCATGCTATGTCTGTAACAGATAAAATCTCCTTTTAACCTAAAACCTGTTTGGTTTTCTTTGTCAGAATTTTATTCTGTTGTCAGAATAACTGGATGGAAAAAAAGCCCTTCTGCAAAATGGAAGTTTTTCAAAAGGAAATCTAGAGTGCCATTAGAAACATTCCTACTTGTAAAACCAAAATTAAATATACAGTTTTTGGGTAGATTTCATTTAAAATAAAACAGTTTAATATGCTGGAAAAAAATACCAATTTCTTTTTCAAAGTCAGTTCTGCATTAAATTTCACTTACCCAAAGCCTGTGGGACCTCACAGGACTTATAGAAATGGCAGCATAGGTTTTTCTGTTCCTTCTCTGTGAAACAGCTAGGTAGACCAGAAAAAGCACCCTCATGCTCATGGTATTTGTCTTCCCAAAGGTTTCAAAAGCTATGATATTTCTCCTCATTCAGGTAGTGTACTTCTATGCTGTCAAAACTGCCTGTATAGATCTTAAAAAGGCAGGTGTGTTGCTAGTTTTTAAAAAGATAGAAGGTGAGTATTCTGACAGATGGTCTTCTCCTGACATGACAGATGTCTCACTTTTTCTCAGTTTAACACACATAACTCATATCCATGGGCATTGCTGTGACTCAGTGCTTCCAGGTGTGATACAACAGGTTGTCAGGACATAATATCAATATTTTGGTGACATCCTATGTGCACTTTGTTGTTGAATGACGTATAAAGCTCATGTGCACGCACACGTTTTTTTCAAAATACATCAAACCTTGTTTACTTCTATGGGTTGACGATGATGGAATTTAAACATTTGTTTCTTTGGACCAAAATATAATGAGAAAATTTGCACATTCAAAGGTACCAATAGAGAAATTAAGTGAAATGAACTCTTTTTACTTAAGTTCCAGTTCTGCTCCAAAAGACACTAACATAACTAAATGAAGAATTCCAATGATACGTGAGCTATACAAATGAATTACTTCAATCATCCTTGAAAAACAATTTATTCTTAAAGACAAAAATTCATTACAAGAACAAGCAACTGAAATTTTCAAATGAGATTTCCCGGACTTAGCAGGCTGGTATGTTGAATGCTTTTCCTCCTACAAAAGTGCCAAATGTCCAAGATGCCCCAAATAACTGGAGGTGAACTCTGAACACCGGTCTGACATCTTATCTAAAAATTAGCATCATAATTAGAATGACTACGATCTTTCAAGTTCTTATGGGAAGAAGTCTACCACTAAGAATGCCAGCATAGTTTCTTTTCCCAATTTCTAAGAGAAGGGTGTGAGCTGTTAGGCTTGATGTTGATGCTTAGCAGAGAACAGGTTGACATTACCGTTAGCTTTCTAAGACACACAAAAATTTTAGGCAATTCCGGTGAAATATAACTGCTAAAGTGGTTTGATATTTTACACTGAAACTCCTTCACTTGTTCCACAATGGTTTTCTTAAGTGTGTACCTTAGAAAAGAAAAATCAGAATAAAGTCTGTATTTTTTTAAGGCTGCTTAATGCAAAGGTATTCCATTAAGTTTCATACTGGTGCAATCTTTTTCACGAAAGGGTATATGTATAATTAGCTTTTAAATTAGTCCTGAATGTCTTAATTAAGTTTTTCTCTAAATGACATATTTTAGTTAGTACTCAAAAAATAGGCTCTCTAGTGCCATAAACTAATCAAGACCCTGACTAGCTCCACAATGAAATACATGCAGTACAATCCAATATATAACACTAAAAAATCTGACAAAATGCTATGTAGCTGGCCATTATGTTATAATGCCTCATTTTCCAGCAACTATCAAAATATGCATTTGATGAGTTATTTAAGTTCACTGTCTGGTCAGCAACAGAATTACTATGAAATTTGTTATTAATAATACATTGTAAATATTATGACTACAAAAAAAGATAGACATATTACACTGTCAGACTTGTGGGAGAAGATGTACACTCTTCCTCAAGACATTTTCTGACCTGAAACCAGGAGTTACTCAATCTAGTCTTGATCACAGCGTGTTCATTCTAGTGTCACATGTAAGCGAAGATTTCTCACTAGGGAAATAAGCAAAAAAAATTCCCTAACTAAATCACTGCTGAAATTAATGAATAGGATAAGTTTTCAGCTTGCTGTAAAAATAGTTAAGTTTCACACCATCCTGGTGCACTAACCTAGTGCAAATACTCATTATTTGTCTAGAACCACCTGGTTTACGGGAAGATTTTAAAATGAATTTAAAAGAAAAAAAAAAGATGTTTAAATTATACACTGGTGATAGCTTGGAGTTGTAAGGAGATAGGACATGCCAAGATCCTCAATACTGTCTAAGGAAAAAGCTCAGAGTCTCTGTAATATGGTTACTTTATCCCTGGAAAGTGAAGATACTCACATTGTCTATTACTTAAAACCTTCAGATAATTTTAACCTACATGGACTCAGAAACAGTTAAATCAGAAATAAAGACATAGCTACAATTTTTACAAAAGCAATTCTCCTTCCAAGCAGTTAGGCATAGTGTGACTGTTTCAATATGTAGGAGTCGAAACATAAGCCAGGAAGTTTAAAATATTCTCAGTGCTTTGTTTTGCGTGGTAAAATTCAGGGCATTATGGCAGAGTAAGAGAAACTCTTTACAGTACTGTGGTGCTTGCTGGATGCTAGAGGGATATGTTCTGAGTGTTTTCTTCCCCTAAGATATGTTTGAAAAAGTGGCTGAGTAATTGCACCATTACTTCAGTAAAGGCTTTTCTTCTGATTACTAGAGTTTAAAACACAATTCAGTGTTTAAATAAGTATTCTCTTTGGCTGTTATGCATCATCTGGAAATATGTGAATTTTTGGAATGGCTCAGCAACAATCCCAGTCTTAGTCAGCAAGGTTTTTTCCTTGGGATCGTTTGAGAAGGCTAGAAAGCTACGTTCACACCCAGAGAACAACACAGTTCAACACATGCAGAAAATAAACAGACCCTCTGGCTTCAGCCCAGTCCCATGACCCCTGCGTACAGAGCTTAACCTTCCAACAGGCATTCAACTTCGTTGGGTCACTGGAGGAGGGGTGAAGATGTCCTGCTTGCTGGAAAATGCCCCTGTGACCAGGGAAATCTTTTGCGAGACAATATCCTGATGCAAGCATTTACCTTTGTGTAATATACCTATTTTATTTCATGCCAAAGATCAAGAAATAATGCTCCCTTTGGGGAAACTATTGTCATCCATCAAGTGCTACTTGTTCAGTCACTTTTGATAGAGTTGTAGTCCCATACTTCAGAGATTTAAAGAGAGGCAAAGTGCATCAAGAAGCATAATCTTTGATTTTAAAAAAAAAATTACAAGCATTACAAATCACAAACTGATTTAAATTAGGAACTGTAAACACCTTAAATTGCAATGAAAAATTTTTATTTTGTGTAACATGGAGTAGTAATGGATACCTGTAATGCAGTGGAAAGATCTGCTAAATATGAATGTCATTTTTACCACTGGAGATCTGGGTTGAAATTCCCACTAGAGGATACCTTTATAGATCTCATTTTAGTATATTGTAGTCATACCATTATAAAACCATCAAATGCAATTTGGCACAGCGTGATACTTAGATGGTGGCCTGAAATTAGCAGACTGAATTACTCTCTATAGGCAGCCAAGGTTATTTATGAATTGGAATTTGGATAACTAAGTGAAGTGCCTTACTCTGTACTTTTATATTCCCTATTTCTGTTTTCTGTGCTTTGAGTTATTTTTTCAGTCATCCTTTAGTTGAACTTCCAGAATATTTAACTGCATAAAATGGGAGCTAAACTTCAAGCAAGGTGCTGTATTAGGTACCTACAAGAGACAGTGTTTTGTAAACTATCTTGTAAAAAGTTTTAATTAAAAGAGCTACATCTTGGCATCTGTGAGGTCTAGTGCAATTAGTGGCTTTAAACTAAATTTTCTCGTCTTGCTGCCAATTAAGCAAAACTTTTGTGTAAGAGTAATGGTTGCCTCAGTGACAAAATCAGAACATTCTAAATAACGTGATTAAACTTGTTAAAAGCCAAAATAAACACTTATAATTATCTCAAGAAAACCTACATAACCAAGTGAGAGCTCTATAAAGTGAAACTCTGCATCCATAATTTCAGACTTTCCTACACAATAGATCATAGTTAAAGATCTGTTAACAGACCTCTGACTGCTGAACTGGGCAGCTTGTGGTTTTCTTCTAAACCTATTGGCATAATGTGGATTTATGCAAGAGGTGCAAATTGGAAGTTGTCTGCTATTGGAGCCATTGGCAGAACAGAAATCATACTGTAGGGTTAGCAGCGTGAAGTACATTGCTTTGAAATTACACAGCAGGGTTTCAACTTGTTGCTCCACTTGCCTTTAAGACCAAGGTCTTATACTGTCTGGCCATGATTAAAATCAAAGTGTAGGCCTCTTTGCTGGGTGCCAGTAAATGAAGGTGAAAAACAGAAACAATCTGGATTCTTAATTATTTTAAAATGCAACATAGGCAAAAAACTAAGATGAAAGCATTTGTTACTAATCTATCCTAATTATTCCACATAAAATGATTTCCTAAAGAGGTTTATATTTTGAGATAGTCACTTTCTATCTTTTTTACCATAGAGCATCTTTTACTTAAACCCACACATGTATACAGAAAACAAGAACTGACAGATAGTTTAAATGGTAGGCTAATTTATATTCAGGTTTAAGTGTACATCTACCCTTGAAATAAATCAATATACAACTCTGAATTTACTGAAAATTAAATGATGATTAGCTTCGTCCACTAGTAAAATAATGCACATTTGGAAATGCACCATTATGCTGCCATACTATGAAGATAAATGTACGCATGTACATACTGGGAAGTGGGATCAGAGAAAAGAGAGGATTGTGACATTAGAAGATAAAGATATTGTAGCAGCATAGGAGCCCTCAGTGTAAAACCAAGGTTCTTCTGAGAAACTTATCCTTTTTTTCAGTCACTGTGGTCACTTTTCAAGCAAAATCATAGCAAAATAATGGCATTTGACAGAAAGTCAATGCTAAAAGTGAGCACTGTGAGGGCTAGCCACACTACTGCACTACTGTCAGTTTTGCCATAAGTGATCAAGGGGATTTTTCTTTACTTGTCAGCATATTGCAAAGTACTTGCTGTCAGGATATTTTTCCTAATCAGCTCTTGGAGGTCTTACTGATAGACAGACCTCTTGACTGAAATGAAGATGCTGCACACATATCTGGAGATAGTCAAGGACAAGCATTAAAGTTGATGTGCAAATTACAAACCCACTTTAACTTTGGACTTATTTAACAGGTAATCTTTTGATTTAGACTACAGTGCTTGAAAGTCAGGTTTTTGGCCTCATAGGAAAAATATCTTCTTTTCTCCTAGTCTAGTCTTCTTCATGATGCCTTTTCTCTCAGATGATAAATTCATGCTTTCCAGGTTACCAGCACAAGAAATATGTTACATATAAGTGAATAAAGAATTCAAGCAGTACCTTTGAAATGTATTGTATTTTGCCTGCTCTTTTAATATATTTTTAATGCATTTTGAGTCCTTTTTTCTTAATAATTTAAAGCCCATTTAATGTCATCCAGCTTGTTGAGTCCCAGACAACTACTTACAAACAAATTTTTCCAGGCCGTTAAATCTACACCAAAGAGAGGGAGATGTCTCTTTTGTGCACCAGATCAGAGCAGTCCTTCACGTTAACTTTACTCTTAACTCACAGCTACATATATGTGACCTACTGAAGCCAGTTCTATTAACTGGACTTGTCTCTGGTTCAACTCTGGCAAGACAATATCAGGCAATATTGGTGGGCACTGGAAAGATGGGCTCCTTGCTCACCCCCTCCCTGGAAGCAGGGAGATCATCTGTACTGCTTGCCCACTACTGTACTCGAATACAAACATATATTTAAGGCCCTTGTGTGTTAAGAAATTAAGAACAGTATTACTGCCTCAAGTTTCTACTTCTTTAGGAATACCCTTGTCATCTTTTCCTATTTTGCCCTTTTCCCTTAAAAAAAAGTCTCATTACTGCTAAGAAACCACATTGTTTGGATTTTGCCCGGTATCCAAGTATCCTGAGTACATACTGTGGCAAATTTAGCCACATAAAAATCGGTGCTCTGTCTTAACTTCTAAAGCATATCATGTAATGCTCAACTGGAGAGTTTTAAAGTGATTTAAAGAAATACATTTTCCATCTTTGGAAGCTGTAAAAGCTCAAAATAATTTAATAAAGTGAATTAGAAAAATAGGTAGACGAAATCCCTACTTATTATAGTGAAGCTTGTTTTCTACAAAACACTCACTTACCAGTTCTGCCCTATAATATCCAAGCTCTGGTGCTAAAAGAAGAAATTGTAGTGAAAACAAAACCCTGCCCACTGCTGCTGCCAGTAGTGCAAAAACCTGATTCAACACTGATGCAAGAAATTCACTGGCAGACAGGATTTTTATGACTGCATGTTATCAACAGCCTCTTTGCACAGCTGCTGCCATGAGAACAACCGTATGAGGGATAAAAAAGCAAGCACAAGCGGAAGCACTGTCAGGAAGGAGGTGCTCACTTCACCTCACAGTCCATCAGAAAGGAAGATAAAAGCAAACAGCTGTGAAAAGCAGATCTATTTCATGCAAATTCTGTGAACACAATATTGAGCACTTTGAATTATTCCTCCATTCCTTTCTTTCTTCAAGTACCTTGTGGCAGTCTGTCCTAAGGTAGGAAGAGGTCTGCAAGTTAAGACTTAGGTGTTTCTCCTGCTGTGAATTCTCTGCAAAATAGTTTTCCTAGGCATTAATTCTCATTCTTCTCCCTGTGCTCAGGCCATATGCCCTGTGAGACAGGCACCTGTCTCTCCTTCCTCCTGTTCCAGCTTTTTCCACACTCTGCAGATTGCATCCAGTATATTCACTAGTAGATCAATCCATTACAGGCTGTTTCTGAAAAGGAACCCTTTCTGGGATAATTGTTACAGCCTGATGACTCTTAGCAATATTGACTGAACCTGATGCACTGACACAAAATGCTGTTTGTATAGATGTATACATCTCAGAAAGACTTTTTCTGTTTTGATTGGTGACCTAATAGATGGGCTCTAATAGATATCTAATAGATATCTAATAGATAGAGCTCTGCAAAAAAATGGTGAGAAGAAAAACTGGCATTCCTTCCTTCTTCACATGTTGTGTCTTGGTACCCATTACTTAACTTCAGAAGTAACGCATTCTCACTGAAATTAACATATCTTAAGCAAAATGACCAATTCTACCTGCAAAAAGTCTTAAGAATATGCAAGAAAAAAAAAATCTAAACCACAGAAAGCTGGTCTGTTTGAGACAAAAATTTTCTCCTAAGTCATCCTTGGTCGGTTGATGTTTTCAATTACAGGTTTGTGTAACCCATTTTGAAATCCTATTTTAGAGTAATTGTGAGTGTTTTCAAGTACATAAAAAACCCCACTGTGAATGAATAGATATTTCTCAGGGCAGAGGAGAATACTATTAGGGTGTATATTACTAATATAAAAGTAAACAGAAACTAGATTGGCTGACTAGTAGAGGAGAAAAAAATCTGGCAATTAATCTCAACTCCAAGTTAAATAATACAACAATAAAAACATTAAAAAAGCCAAGAGCAAAATAGTGATTGTGGACCTAATAGTACTATTATATTACATTATGAGCAATAGGGCCACTGAGTTCTGATATCCTTTGCAGAACAGTCTTGGCTTATGCCCTGAAACAATTCACTGAAGATCTCTTCAGTCACAGAACAGGACAAAATGCTCATCCTAGTGTGATATGAAGATCATTAATACTTTTTTTTAATGTTTTAATTTATGAAGGGGAAAAGAAAGAAATTAAATAGGACTTACTCCTAAACACAAATGGAGTATGCAATATTGGGTGAACAAAAATAAATGTTTCCAATATATTTCTATGCTCTTTAGGAGAATTTCAAAATTAATGAAAGAATGGAATAAAGTAGCTTAACATATATTATCTTAATTCAAGTACTTAGTGAAGTCTCATGGCCCATAATTTGAAAGCATAATTCAATCTTTTATGTAAACGGAGCCACAGAGATTAGAAAACAGGATAAGGTTAAATGGCAAAATATCTAACTGTCCAAGCCAATGGAAGGATCAGGGTAAGAGCTGTTTTTAATTAACATCTTAGTGGTTTGGAAAACGGAATAAAGATCATATTAACTAGATTTGATGATGATGTTGCACTGAAAGATCTTGCCAAAAGTAAAGCCAGAGAAAATACAATGGACCAGAGAGGTTAAACAAATATGGCAAAGGAAGTAAACCCTCAACTTGGGGGGAAAAAAAAAAGTTAGCATTTAATAACAGAGATAAAATATACATGGGACAGAAAGCAATGGCAGAGGGCAATTCCCTTGGTTCATGCCAAAATCAAGTTAGCCTTGTGGTTTTAGCAAGCTCAGACACCAAAGGAATTGTTTTACTTGGACAGTCTTCTGCCCCAGCAAGTGTAAAGGAAAGTGCATCTCTCTGACCATAGTCTTGCACCATTAAAAATTGATATTTATAATTAATTTCAATGAATAAAAGCTGAAACACTACATTGTGCTGCTAACACCAAGCATTGAAGAATTGTGATTCAGGCTCTCTCATCATCTTTATTGCAAATTTTAAAAGGCATGTCATTTTAAAAGTAGAAAGTGCTGTGTTTCTTCTGCTTTTGGAAACATTAAGCACTGCATTTTAAGGTTTTCAGTGAGGGAGAGGGCTAGCGAGGAAAACCCAAAAGAACAGTCTTTGTTATTGTTGTTGGTTTTGTTACCAGAGATGGAAAAAAAGAGCTTAGATTTGCTCTTTCCATGTAATTTCAGGAGCTGGTGCCTTAAAATAAACAAGTACTATGAGATTAACGAGTAAATCATTGGATCTTGCAAGAGTACAGTATCTTGTAAACTGTGGCATTCACTTGCAGACACTATGACTGAAGGATGGTGATCCACCTGTAAGAATTTCCAAGAAAGTAACTAAATTAAGATGAAAGGCAATCTTATTCTAAAGGTCTCCTGGTAAAGTGGCTGTTACTGAGCTGTTGCTGTGCAGTGATATGGCAGATGCTCACAGAGGTCAGAAATATCTTCTGTATCTGGCTGCTCAGTTTGAGGATTGCCTGAAGAAGCTCAGCTCTGGCTGAGTCTTAGAGCAGACATTGTATTTGTTGCAAAACCATTCTTTATGCAACATGCTGCAGGTTAGAAGAGCTCAGGAAATGTGTTTAATCCACTTAATATCTGGAAGTTATTAAATATTATTACCATCATTTCATTTGATTGAAAAATGGAAGTGGGCTAGTATTGATGTCACGAGTGGGAGTAAGGGGATTAGAATGCAAAATAGAGCCAACACTGAAGTTATGTGCCCAAGATAATGTTTATAACTAAAGCTTGAGTTTTGACACAGTGCTGTTGAAAATTTCAGATTCTGCTTTGTTTTTGTGCAGACCACTCTCTCTACTTATGCAAATGAACACCTTGTCTTTGTTTTCAAATAGCCTGAATTTCTGATCACTTCTTTCAACAGCCACTGCAACCAATCAGAGCTGAAAATATCTATGCAGGTAGCTGATTCTGTCCACCTCTTCTAAAGTATTTGTAAGTCCTTGTACAAGCAATAAATTAGAAGCTCTTTTTAAATGTAAAATGCCTCTTGTTCCAACATGAGGGAGAGCTGCTAAAAGATGTCATATAAAAAACCCCTCCTGTAAATAAAACCATCTGAAAACAAAACAGATTTAGAAGCAGATTTAGTTTATGTAAATTAAAATCAAGACTGAGATTTAGACACACTTGATAGTGACTAAAAGACAAAGACTAAAAAATGAAATTTAAAGAATACCAGTGTATAAAAAGGATGGAGGCAAAGGTAAAATTTAAAGTTGTGATGGGCCTACATTGCATGTAATATTCTGATTCTTTATATAATTAAAAAAGCATAAATAAATAGTTTTATAGCTCAAACTTTATTTTTAAAGTATGTAAAATCATCTAGAAAAAATTATTTTAATAGAATGACAATAGAAAAAGTTTATTCATGTATTTTTTTTTTAAATTTTGAAGAAAATGTGCTGGCGTTAAAGGACCTAGTGAAACACAAAAGGACCTACAGTATCATGTTTAAAAGATTTTTGAAGCAGAATTCAGAATTCAGTTTGAGGTACTGACCTCTCTAGAGATCTTGGAGAGTAAAAGAAAATGGACATCAATACACAGGTTGAATTTACTTGCAGCTCCTCAAAGCACAGCAAGCAGAGGAAGGCTAAGGAGAGACATACAATTGAGCATCTTCATTCCAGAAGCAGTGGCTGCATACCAGATGCCTAAGCCTCAAGGTTGAGGGAGTTCTGAGAATTGCAAATCAAGTGTCTTTAGCCTTTTTTTGAATAAGGCAGCAAAACACTTATGCTTCTATAATGCCCACCACTATAGAGAGATGTGCTAGACAAGCAAAAATTATTTTTTTAACACTTCCTACCACAGTTTTCATATTCCATTAAGTCATGCTTAAGTGAAACAAAAATCCCTCCTTCTGATATGGAATATACATAGTTTAAAAACTGTGCAATTATTGGCCCATAATCTCTTTAAAGTAAAATCACAGTCTTAAATGTAAAACCACATTCAGGCAGGCCAAAAATTCTTGAGCAACTGGCTGAAAGAAAAAATGTTAGTAATAAAAAACTCCTTCCAGAAAGAAAGAAAAAAGCCTTTCAAGAAGAAGTTGGGAATGTTGGAAGATCTTGATAGAAAAGGACCTGTCAAGGAAAATCCAGATAACTTCAGAAAGCAAAGTGAATTCTTTGCACTGGCATTCATTACACCAGAGACCATAATTGTGCTTTACTAAAGAAGAGGCTGAAAAACTATTTCCAGCTGAAAAATGAGTTGAAGAGGTCTGTTCTGTAGTGATAAATTAAGGAGGAAAAATTTTTCAGTATCTAAGTGGTATTTCCAGGAGTGCCAAAGATAAGAAAATCCTATATTGGTAATTGAGACGTGTTACTTATTGCTTAAATTTGCTTCAATACTGTTGTGCTTTAGGAATGGCACTCCCCAGCTTAGTGCTGTCTCACCTCCCCAAAACCCTCCCAAACCAGATGCTGCTTGCTCACTCTCCCCCACCTCCCTTCCTGCTCTGGAGATGGAGTTGAGAATTGAAGGCACAAAAAGTTGAAAATTATGGGTTGAGATAAGAACAATTTACTGGAAACAGCAATGAGATAAGAAAACGAACAGTAACAGTAACAGTAACAATATGAATAACACAAGGTATAAGACAAAGAAATTATTTACAGGGAAAGCCCACAACATAAACCCCACCAGACCATGTGTTCTCCTGACCGGAAAAAGTAATGCCTTTCTTTGAAGCGAGAGTCCCGTTCCCCCAGTCCCAGGCAATGACATGAGATGGCATCAAATAACAGCCGGGTCTTGGTTACACCCACTTGGCACAGCCACTGCAGCCCAGAATTCCTGGGGTCAAGTGATCCCGCCAGCTCAGCCTCCCCAGCAGCTGGGAATAGAGAGGTGTGCCTGGCTACTGTAAAAAAATGTGCTCTGTGCTGGCTGGAACTAGGACAGATACTAAGAGAATATGACAGAAATTTTTGCTGTCTCATCAGATACTAAACCAGAGCTTTTTTCTATATGTCTTTATGTAAGCCTATATAAATTGATAGAGAACATATTGGAATATGATAATCAGATATGATGCTTTGGGGAAGAGTTGGTATGTTTTGCAGATATAGGTATGACCTGAAAGATTAATAAGGTTCCTTGAAAGAATGATTTACCGTGTGAATAAGGGTAAATCCAGTTTGTGCAGTGTATCTGGACTTTCAGCGGACTTTCACTTCAGCTGTGCCCTTGGTAAAAGGCAAGGACTTGCCATATAGAGACAACTGAGTGACAACTGCTTAAATGGAAAGAAATAAAGGTCAGGAATAAGTAGTCATTTTCTTTTCATGAAGAATGTTAGGAATATTCTCCCTCAGGCCTCTGCACTGATGCCTTTGTCTTTAAAATGGTCAGGAAGATGGCCCAGTACAGCTGTGACAGTTTGCAGGTGACATGGAATTATTTTAGAAGAACAGTAGACATAGTAGCACTAGTAGGCTACCTTGTATTTGCCACAGTTTAAGTGAATATACACATGTAATTTCTGTGATATGATTCTGTTCTTTATGATGCAACAATTTGGTCATAGGCGTGAGTATTTTCAAGAGCTCTGAGACAACAGAATTAGTGCAGGCTAATAATTATTTCAGCAAAACCCTTGAAATTTTAGCATGCAGCAGTATAAAACCAGGTATCTAGAGTGGTTTAATAAGGAATTATGGGATATTTTGTTTTTCTTAAAAAAGAACATGTGTTTTGTTCTGTCACAGGTTGCATTCAATGCAGAAGCTACAACAGGACAAATAGGAGGGAAAAAAATTTATTATGAATCGAACAAAAGTGTTTAAGCAGGTAACTTCTTAAAATTAAGAAGTAAGGAATAAAGTGCTCTGAAAAGCATCTTGTTTTCTTGAAAATGGGGCTATGTGAACACAGGAAAAATTGAGTTAAATACCTTGGGAATTAACAAGGAGCTTGTGAGTTTTCTGAAATATTTCCCTCATGCATGAAATCTCTATTTTCAAGGGAAATTTGATTAAAAACATCTTTTCTAACAAAAGTACAGGTCTCTGGTAACCCTTAAAAATAAAATAAAAATTTATATGCATCTATTTACTTCTCCATAAAAGCACAGAAGATGGGCTAATGACAAGTGTTCTTAAGGAGACAGATAATTAAATAATGACAATGGAAGCTTGTGCTAATTTATGAAGAACATGTTAAGAGAAGAAAATATTCACCAAAATTATTGAGACCAAATGTATACAATGATATATTAGGTCTTGGAGACGAGAGGCAAATAAAAATTCTGCACATGAATACAAAAGAGAATTTAATCCAAAACCAAAGATCCAACAAAAAATGTCAAACTGCCAGAGCTTTTCCACTGCTTGGCAATAGGTTCTCCACCTTGAGAGCACTGTTTCCAGTCCCTTTCTAACAGCCTTTCCCAAATGAAGTACAAACAGTGGAAGCAAGAAACCATGACAGAAAATTCTGCAAGATTTCACCTTGAGCACCAGCACTCATATAAACTTTAACAAAGAGAAGAATCTCCCATTAATAGTTGAAGTTGGGCTCATAGTATTGTTTTTACACTTTGAATTCAAACATAAGATAATGGTACATTCAAGGGTAATTTGGATGCCATTAAGTATTCGTTAGTCAGTTCTGTGACTGCTGGTCTCATGTAGTTTATCACAGGGATAGGTATATTATTGTCCCTACACCCTTTTGAACTGGGTATAATTTCCTTCTTCTACTAGCAAGTAGTTCTGCCCCTCAGCAAACTTTACTAGAGATGTCCGTGAATGGTGGGTGAGCCCATGAGCTCTGTGCAAATCTACAGCTTCCTGCTGCCCTGGGCGTCAGGTCTGGGCAACATGGTGTGCAAGCTGGGCCTACCTGTGCATGCAGACCTTTCTGGAGTATTGCTAAATTGTAAACCTTTTTCCAGCATATATCAGTTTAACATTGTCTTTCTAAAGCAGTTCTGTAGCCAAAAATATAGGAAAAAAATATGTGTAGAGAGTAATGTGCTCATTTCTAACTGGATTTATGCAAACCCATGCAAAACCTATGTTATGTCTACTGACACTGTAGAAAAATGACAAAAACACACTCCAGCTGTCTGATAAATTCAGGGCCAAAATATCTCCTTCTATTCAGAAACAAAGGGCTTGCACTGAGGTTAATGGGACTGGGGTGCTTACACTATAGGGTCCCTAATCATTTCTTGGCAGGCTAGCACTTGATATCAATACAGACAGTATAAAAATAGATGTGTCGTATCAGTATGATCAGCTAAATTATAAACAATATCCTGGCGTTAGCTCTGACTGGAGAAAGAGGTCTTAGTGTGCAATCAAGAAAAGTAATTGTTAGAAATGTAATGATTGCACATAGCTCCTTGGTGAATTACTGAGCATCAAGAACATGCCTCATATGATTTTATGGGCTATAAGCCAGCAATCAGGTAGCAAGACTGAGAGTCCTTGTGAAAGGTTTAAGTGGCTTTAGACCTTCAGACCAGGATGAATTATTTGTTATGCTGTCTTCACATATCTTTTTTGATAGCTTATAATTTTTTGGTTCTGAATTTAACAATTCAGCTATTAGCTATTAATGTTTAGGTAATTTAAACTAACACAGTTTATCAGAAAGGGAGCACCATATTAGAATTAACGGAATGACTTTTATAGGGTGAATTCTGTAATAGTTCCTAGATCATTGCACAAAAGCATCAGATAATATCATTGGTTCAGTAAACTGGAAACTTTCTGGACTAAATTTAGTGCTATCCATTAAAAAACCCATCAAAACACTGCAAGTGACTTATAAAGAATACACAGGTCAGCTTAGATCTTTGCTAGGCATGAGTTGTCTTCAATTCATTTTTAAGCCTGTAAAGACTTTTGGAGTTTTGTATGAGCTCCAATTTTACCTTTGCAATAAAACCCATCAACATATATGTCTCAATTTTTCTTATAATAAAAAATTCAGGAAAATATAACAGGTATCCATGAAAGAAAATAAACATCTGCCATAATTTTTGCAGTCATTTAATCACCTGAAAAACTCTGCAAGGCCCAGGTATTTTATGGGGTCCTTCACTTACAGCAAGATGGCCATCTTATGGGTAGTTTTATTGCTCTTTTCTTTTTCTTTTATATTTTGAACAATGTTTTCAGTGCTTTCCATGAAAGACAAAAGCAGAATACCTATGTCAAGCTATTGCAATATTCTTATTAGAGATTAGACAAGTCTACTTTTCCCTTTGGAAATACTAGCTTTTTGCCAGATTCATTTGGAATTATGATCAATCTGAAGAATAATTTTTTTTTTTTTTTAACACTTAGTTCCAGGCTATGACCTCATTAGTGTCTATCAGTACATCATATGAAACCAGAGAGATATGAATGTTGAGCAATAGCTCTGGCATTCAAATCTATGAAAATCATCTGTTAGTCTTCTGATATTCTCATGCAGATTGCTCAAACTCTCTCACAAATGTCATTTTTTACATCAGGATATACACACCAGTTTATATTCTGACTTTATTTAAAAGTCCATATTTCTGAGATCTCTCTTACATCCTGTTTCAGTGAGTGGAAATAGTTTGTCAGCTCAGTAGTCCCAGTTTCTTCCACTTCCTCACTGGTCACTGAATGTGAGATGTCGAGCTGGCATTAAGGCTCTAACTCATGACTGCTCTGCAGCTGCTTCCTTCCTACAGATCCGGGCTGCTGCTACCCCAGTAGGCTAAGTGCCTGAATCCCTTCTCCTCCCCACAGCAGTGCTTGAGGACGTGCTGCCACTGAGACAGATGGGTTAAGTGGGAAGGAGGGTGTGGATGGACTCGTTAGATCCCGTGGATGAGGATTCCCAGGGAGGAGGATTTTAGGTTGGCTTTGCTGTCCTGGCAGCCATGGATTGCCTGGGCAACAAGCAGCCACACTGGCTATAAACACTGCTGAATGCTGCCAGCTTGGTATGTATCACTCTGATTTAGTGCCAGAGGAGGAACCATTTCTAAAACAAAGGAGTTTTGTTTAATGTTTTACAAGCATCAGGAATGCTTCTTCTTTTCAATTTTTTTTAGGTTCTCATGTGTAAACACTTGTATACTGGAACAGAGCAAATGAATTTTTTAGGATTATTCCAGAGCATCAACAACCTAGGACCTTAAAACTATAAGGCAGGAACAATTTCCTCCAAAACTCTGTAGGACCTTCTGAGAAAGAGATATTCACCCTGTCACACACCACTAGCACAGTCCTGTGCTGTTTTCAAAACATGACATGGAAGGCCACTGATAAAAATCATGCAAGAGGGGAAAGCCTGCATGGTAAATACAGTCTAATCTGGAAAGGAAACTACTGGGTCCAGTCTTACAGGGCTCAGCAAACAAAACTTCCACTGAAGTTATGTAGGAAAAATATCTTCTCCCAAATGGGCATGCTCTTTCACATCAGCAGAAATGTGTCTCTGAACATGCAAATTATAAATTCATCCTACATCCTCCTGAGCAGAATACACCTAACAGAAATTTAAATAGGGGAAACAAAATATTTTAGCAATTTTTTTTTCCATGATACAAAGATAGCTATGGTTTCAGATGACGAAAAATAAAGATCAAAAGACTAGAGGAAAATGGAATCTTTCTGAACAGGAAATATTAGTTAAGCTTAACCTAGGTGTTTGATACTTGGCTTACAGAACAGAAAAGGACAGGGAATTCCAGTTAAGATTTAAGTTGACTTTTAAAATTGTTACAGAAGTCTAATTGTCACTTGTGCCTTTTCTCGAGGCAGGGAGGGTGTGAGGTCCAGGCGCAGTGACCGTCCAAGAAGTGCCCCTTGTAGAGCTGCTCCTGCGGGATTCGCAAATCCCTTCACACACAGCAGGCACTCCCTGTGAGGTGTGTGCAGGCAGGCACACACACACACACACACACCCGCTCCACGCAACCAGCGGAGACAAAGAACCAGGAGGGGAACCTTCATTTAGTGTTCTGAGGTTTATTGGTGGCCTAAACTCAAAAAATTCCCATGACAAACCGCCACCAAATAGCTCCTACAGAAGGTTTTATATAGGGGTAGAAAGGGGCAGAGAGAGCATCAGGGTCCAATGGGGTGAGGATCCAGGGGCGGAGATAAGGTGGGGTGACAGGGTTACATCCAATAGGGCAAGGAGCGGGGAGGAGAAAGGGAGCCAGAGCCAATGGGGAACTGAGCAAGGGAGAACTTTCCAGAACTGGGGTAAGGGTTTACAAGTGATAGACAGAGGGATTAACATCATGGGGTGTACACCAACCTGGAGATGAATCATTACATTAACTCAGAGGGAGAACCATAAGGCGAAACTATAGGATACACCGAAGGGGGGGAAAACCTTAAAACAGTGGCAGTTTCAACCACCACAACATCTAATGACTACTCTGCATAAATTACTTCCAGGTGCTGACCTGCTTGAAAATGGTGGGATAGAATAATCCCATGTTTTAATCAGCACCTGTAACAGGTGAGATATCTCCAAAATTTGTTTCAGGAAATACAAATATATGAATTTTTTTTAATGTGGAGGGGAAAGGCAATAAAATGTAAATTTTTCATGAGAAATTTTCTTGGAATAATATTTTGCAGGGCTTTTTACATCCTAGAGAAGTATTTGGTCTAGTTTTTGTGGTCACAGAGTAGAGTAAAAAACCCAAAAATTCAAGAATCATTCTTTTGAGCTGTGGTTTTCAATTCACAGAGATGAAGAATGAAAACAATTAAACTGAAAATATTCTGTTATTCCTGTTGTTTCACTTTTCAAATAACTTCTTGCAATGAACTAAACCAACCCAGTTCCAGAGCACAGGCCTTGGCGTGCTGAGCTCACCTACAATAGGGCTTGTTGGGAAGAACCTTACAATTATAATGCTGCTTCTGATCAGTGTCCTGCAAGTGCACTTGACTGATTTCATAAGAGATTGGGAACCAGATGTGAGAATTATGCACATAACAAACAAACCTAGAAAAACAATGTTTATCATAATCAAAGAGTAAAATCACCATTTGAAGGTTGTGTCTGCTCCAAGGCAGTTTTTAGAGGCCAACAACGCTGAGGCACTAAGTATGCTAGGGAATAAAGGGTTCCTTGCTTGCAAAGGGACTTATTTCTCATTTTTCATTTCTGTTTGTAATCGCTGTCAATTTTGTTTCTTATGCTTTGGATAAAAAAGGTGACTTTTATATTTATTAGAACTGGGTTTCAATAAACATTATGCAATATGGTAGACCAGGGAATGATTTATTGATAATTTGTCACTTATATTTATGGAAGTGTAGACCCTGGAGCCCTAGGGCTGGTAAATCATATTATGCAGCTACAAATGTTTTTTTATTCTTTGCTGCCAAAAGTGCACCATGTAAACTGATTGCCTCACCAAACCCCCGGGGCCTGATAATGATGCACTTGCTAATACAAAGGGAGGAGGGGTGAATAGAAGACAACTAATTATAAGTTTATTTTTGTTTCAATATGTTTGCCATTTAATCTAGAGTTCCATAAACAACAGATTGATGAAATATAATTAGGAGGAAGATTACAGTTTAATGAGGCAAAAGATTGGGAAAGAATGTAAATGGAGCAGTAGGCTGTGCAGAGTTTTTAGCTGTTTATTATTGTACAGCTGTAAGGCACTTTCACACACTTCCCAGATGGATGCAGCTGTTAGCTCTTTGCCATTAGAAAAAAAGAAGTTCATAGTTCATTTTTATCCACTTGTTCCAGCCTAGTAATGTTCACTACAACACTTCACCAAGTCACAACTCTCAGCTAAGTCTGAGACTGTCAGGATGGGCACCCTGTCTTCATTTGCCACTTTGCCATTCACTTATCACATCTGGCAACCTCTCAAGCAACAAGCTGTTCCACTCCTTGTAATATGTTTATCTCCCTTGGTGATGTCAGCAAAAGTCAGCAAATCTAATATTCATGCTCAAACAGATTTGTTGGTGCTCTTTGTTTATAAGAAAGAACTCTATATCATCCCTGCAGCTGCTTCCTCTTCACCAAGCTTTGTTTTTGTACAGTACTCTTCAGATAGGCCTTGGGAACTGTAGAAAGCATGGGCCCATCTGACTTAACAGTGTTGGATTGTTGGTTGTATTTTTTTTTTTAATATAAAAAGCCCAATGTACATCTCTTTTTTTACCACAGCATGTTGTGAAACCTACATTTTCCTCTCATCTTGTCAAGGGCTCATACACAAGACAGAATATAAAAAGCAAATAAAAGAGGCATTTCTTTAAAAAGCAGTCACTGGGAAAGAAAAAAGCAGGCAGACTTTCAAGAATGAATACTACAGTAATTTTTCTCTTGCAGCACTTAAACAATTCCACATTATGGGCCAAGATATCCACTGCCCTGCACAGGCATTTACATTAGTGCAAAGTGAGTGTAAATCTTTACTATTTCAGACAGGTTATATGTTATATTTGGTGCCAAGGTATTGCACATGCTACAGGGAATTAGAGAATTTGGTGCTTGTTTTTGTAATAATTTATACATTTCACTCTTCTCACTTCACAGTGTTTTGAGCAATCTCAGATACTTTCTATGGTATATTCTGTTTGGGCTTGTATCAGTTTATATTTCTAAGGTACCATATGCATGATAGTCCTATCAATCAAGGCAAAGGCAGAGCGTTTATTCCAGACTGGCATTAGATATTAGGTTTCTGAAAAATTTCTTAGTCTGGATGAGGTATGTTCTTCTTCATTTGTTTTTGTTTTGAGATTAGATTTTCTAAAATTTCTTTTTGACTACTTCGCCACTCATTCAAACGTTTGGCTAGAGTTACATTCCAATTCCACAATTTATTTCTCCTAGCACAAGATAAATTTGAAGATCTGGTTTTAACTAGGTGCCAATTGTGGCACTTCCCATTCCACTAATATAAACCAGTCTGGTTCTAAATCTCTCTCCTTTTTTTTTTCAAATTTTTAAAAATTTTATTTTATTAAGGAATAAACCAAGAATATTGCTTTAAGCATTGAATTAAGTTCTGGTCTCTTTATGCTATTTGGCAATTGGCTGTCAAAGGACAATTTATTTCATAGTTTCCAAAACACTTTTCAACATCCATACGGATATTACATTTTTAAAATTTAACATTTAGGAGAATCTCAGGAGTAGAATTATATTTTGATCTGTAAAAAAAATAAAGACTTAACAGAAAAAATTCCAGTGGCATAAAGTTTTTTAGTTATTTTAAATTGTACTACTATCAACAGGCCACCCACATGCTTAACCTAGAAGAACCACCTCCAGGCTATGAGAAAGTCTCTGTGTCCCCAGAAAACTTGGCTACTTCACTGACAAGGATGCCAGTTAAAGCCAATTATGGTGGAGAGTTTTATGTTCCAAACAGCTGTCCAGTTGGAATTGGGCTAAGACCACCAAGTTATTTCATGTGTTACAAACAGCCGTCTGATTGATTAAATAAAGTTGCATATATATTTTTATGAATAGAAATGGAAGGTTTAATTTGCTTTTGTTTGTGGGGTCTTATTTATTGCTTGAAAGTGTTTGGATGCCTGCTGGGTATTTGTGAAAAAGGGCTGCAAAAGCTGCACATTTTTCACCTGCAGTCCTGGAACAGAGGTACAATGTTGTGGTTAAGGCTAACCAAAGTAGAAAAACTGTATGCCATTGGAGCAAGATAAGAAAGCTACTGCCAAGGTTGTAGACCAAAACTAAAAACCCACTACCCCAGCTAAAAACCCCAACTAGTATTTATGTATGTATTGTGTGTATGTATGTGTTTATTTAATATTAAGGAACCATTTACGCTCAAAAATTTTGTCTCCAGTTTAGGTATGCTACTACTCAAAATTACTGCAGTTTAAATTACTTCCTTACCTGCTCTTTAATGCCTGTTTTCTCTTGTTTGATTAGTTCATGCACCTAGAGCACTTTCCTATGTGCAGTTTTTACTGTTTCCCCTGTTTAGCCAGTCTGTTTTTTCATCCTGTCTTTAACGTGAATGCCCTGTGCAGCAACTTAGGAGAGAAAAACACTTTTAAATTTCAAAATTATGGCTTTTACCAAAAAACAAAGATGCAATGTCGAGACTGGAAATGTTAGCAAAAGAAGTGCAAGATAGCCTGGGTGTCTGCAGCCATGTCTTCTAGAAAAAGAGCTTTGTCAGTCTAGAAGTCACTGGCATCACTTTAAGATACTGACCCCAAAATTCCCAAATTCATGGATCACATGCATATTTCTAATTAGACTAATAACATTACTAAACATTCATAATGCAGCCAATATTTCTGAATTTTGTTTTAAAATATTCTAAAATTTCTGAAGTAAATTGCTTGTCCATGTCACAGAATTAAAGCTCCCCAAAGTTATATTTCTATCTATTCTCAGCTCCATTATACAAAACCAAAAAGATTTACTGCAAAATATTTGATTGTCTTTAGTATCAATGTTTTCTTAATGTTTGCTTTCTCTCACAAGACATCTATATTCAGCTTCTTTTCCTGCTGTCTCACTGAATTTTTCTCTTACTTCTTTTCCTTCAGACAGATTTTTCTTCACCTTCTCCATCCTTCCTTTTACCTCTAAATAACTCCTCTGTTGTCATCTGACTCATACATGCCTTACATGCCTGTATTACTTATATCTTATTCCTCTTATGTCCTTCCATTCTTCTTCCATGTTTTTCTGTTCTGTTCCTTTCAAGTCACTGATGTTCGGCCTTTCTGCTGTGTATTTTCTCTTAAATATTTATTTGGTTTTAATAGTAATTACCCTGTTCTACTGTCAATAGGATTTTCACACTGTTGGGCCTTACCCTGGCTTTTTTATCCTCATCCATCCAAAATCTTGCTACTGTAATTTAGTTTATCTTATACTTTCCCAGATTCCCCAGAAGTTCTGGTTTTGTCCTCAGTCATTCCGCTGCTTTCTCTACCCCTTTTTAAATGTCATCTCTTGTCCACGGAATTTTCAAAATTTCATTTTAGCTTTTAATTGTCTTGTAAAATCTGTGAAAAATTCTCTGACAGCAGAGTTTTTAGCTAGGGTAGCACATTTAAGAGCATGTAACAGGATTCTACATCACTCCTTAGATAATAAAATCTATCAAAAACCGTGCATAGTTTTTTCTACTTTGTAGTAAAGACGATCTTCTATGTGAAGGCACACCAACATGTTAAAGGCTTAGAAAATGAAATAAATTTTTTTTCTGTTTTAATTTCCTCAGCTGTATTTTTCATTTCCGGCTGGTCTAGTATGCTAGGTAGTACAGTTCTTTTTTGTAAATAAACTATAGACTGTACCTAAATCAAAAGCAGTGTATCCAATAAACAATATCTTTATGTATTTATACAAAATTCCTTTCCTTTTTATATCTCATTATTGCTAACAATTAACATCTAAGAGCAAGATTTCTGTGATTTGAGGCAAATGTGTTATATGAAACGAGTAATTACAGCGGTGATTTATTACCTCATTCAAGCCAGAAGAGTTGTGATAAGAAGCACAGAAAAAGATTGTCTACAATTCTGCTTTTCTCTGTGTTAAATTACTGCAATATGGGAATGGTTGCATGGATCCTAGCGAAGAATTTCATCTCCAAGATACCTCTTGGGCAGAAATAACTTATATAATCGTCTAGCCTGTTCTTTAGGATAGCATAATAGAAAAAACTCACTTAATCATTGGGTTCCTTTCAAGTCCATTGAATTAATAGATCTTTTAGAAGAGCACCTAACTGTAAGGCCATAACTAATGGAAAAGCCACTGCCCTCCCTTTTAATCTGGACTTGACCAAAAGGTAACCCTTCTGTGGAGGTAGCCTTAACCAGATGAATAAAAGTGTGTGGAACATGTTGGTTTACAGCAAACATGCAAAAACTTCCCAAAACCAAGCTGAAGTAAATTTTCTGCTCTAAAAATTTCACAAGAGTTTTCGTAAGTTTTGTGGGTTTGAACGTATGGTAGCTATCAACTGTAAGACATGGGTCAGCCAGATATGTCTTTGATAAGAAAAGAATAAAAGAGACCAGAAAAGAGAAGAGAGGGAAGAGTACCAGTTTTCCTTGATAACAAACCTCCCCTCACTCAAAAACTGCACAAGAACCCAAAGACATTTTAGCTTAATAGCTTGAAAAGACTTATATAGAAGCTCTGTCTAAGCATTTCAGATTAACACCAAAAGAGTCTGGGTGTATAATTCGCCCACTAAAATAGGCTATACTTTGCAGTATGATAATCACACTTAGCAAATCATTATACCGTGGCCATCAATAAGGACACACAAGTTTTAAAACTCACCAGAAGTTGAGAGTTTCTATGTATGTGCCTGAATATCTGCCACTTGGCCTCAAGGCCACTTCAAGTCCTCAAGTAAGCTGATATTTAGCACCTCATAAAAAAGCTGTGTACACCTGAGTAGAGGAAAAAAAGTGACATTTGTTGGTGGTTTGTATGGAGGATCACATTACCTTTCTTAAAAGTAAGAGAAAGAAAGGTCTTCCTCTATATGTTTAGAAGGAGAAGGAGAAAGGGTGGCATTGCAAGAATCTTTGTTTTGGAGAAGGTGTTAAAAAATGAAAAGGGTTTGTACAGCTGCAAGCAAGTATGCTGTTTTATAAAACTGCACAGACTTGCATTGCTTCTTGGTGAATTAAAAGATTTACAGTACACACCTAAGAAAAGTTACAGCTACTCTGCACTTACCCTCCAGGTACTTGGTGGCTTTTTGACTGTCATGTGCTCAGAAAGATCTCTCTGAATATGCCCAGATGCCTGTAAGGGGTCTGCTTGCTTTAAGGCCAAACAAGAGAGCAATGAGTTGCACAGACTGCTCTGCTTTGTTTTCCTCAAGTGAAATATGATTTTAAGCCTAAATACTGAAATAGCACCAAATATTTAAAATATGTTATAGTTGGTGAGGTTTTCCACAGTGTCGGTTTGTTTTCCATTCCCCGCATGACATCTCACAACTCTAAGTGCTCAATGACAGCCTGTAGAGGTTTCGCCATAATCCACCTTTATCCATTAACAGACACTCAATCACTAAAGTGCTTACTAGACTAAACATATTTATCCAACCAAATCACACTTTACAATGCAATGCTGCCAATCAGACCCCAGCTATTAACGAGGAACTGCTTTAAGGGGATTTTGGTGTTTGTGCTGTGAAGAGCATGCTTACCTCCAACAAACCACTAAACCAAATTAACATAGCTGTATCCTCATAAAAGAAACCAGATATCCTGTTGTGAAAATAGAAAGCTTGGTAGGACAGGGCTCCTTTGATGGCTAACAGTGTGGCAGACGAAGGCTTCAGACTACAAATCTGGTTACCACAGGCTCATTACAAAACTTTAGCATTAAGCTTTTGCTGACTTCAGAAACAAAATAAAAATTTATCATTTGGGTAACTCAGTAAGTCATCAACTTACTAAGTTACTATTATAATTGCAATAAGTGCTGTAATTGTTGGATAAGGCTCCCTAATTCTAATTGCTCTTTTGTCCAAGATCATGTTGTAAAAATGCTTGCATTAGCCAAAATAAAATCCAAGAGACACAAATGTGGTAGTAATAATAATTCCTTTTATTAGCCTGGAAAAGAGGAAGAGAACAAAGCTTTAAAAAGACTTCAAAGTTCTGACCAAGAGAAAAAAAATCTAAAATCGGAGAAACATGCATACACTCTGCCCTTTTATTGGACTCATACAGACTAAGTGCCATCACCACAACTTAGAGCTTGACAGCATTTCTTTCCCAGGCAGCAGGAAAAGTTACAGCATCCATGTTGCAGGGCTAATTTAAGTTCTCTGTCAAAAACTACATAAAACAGTCCTGTATATTCTCACTAGGAAGCCCTAATAGTTTTAGACTTATTGGTATTATACATCCTTTAAATCCCAATATTTTAAAGCTGGATTTGACATTTGCTGGGACTTCGTATATTTTCCCTCCATTTAACCATAGCTAAAAGAAAGGTTTAAAGTTTTCAACTCTGAGGTGACTCATGAAAATTCATGTTTTTAAGAAACACTTATCAGTTTTAAAATGCATACATATCCTTCTTTGCCTCCAAATAGCTTTAGCTCTGTTATTGAAATATGTATTTCCAATCCTTCACTGCTTATCAAAAATAATGAGCACTTTCATTTTTATTAGCTTTTATAAACACTTCTGGGGAAAATTTTATGAGCAGCTAGAACAAGTTTTACTTCTTGCAGAAAAGGCTTCATGCTGGAATCATATCCAAAATGAGCAAACCACAACTTGAACGGATTTTCCAAAAATCACTAGAGCAGTCCTCTAAGTTAGAGTTGGAAACATGTAAAGTACAAATTGAGTTGTCATGTAACAGAGTAGTATGGTTTTGTATGGTAGAGCCATGCACCATGTTCCACCAAAATATGTATCCATCTCCACTATTTCTGTAGTTTATCTGTCTTCTGAGCAGTTATAAATAGTAGAGGAATTTGCCAATTAACGTTTTCCAGGTTTGTGTATACGAATGCTAATATATGCTTTTATATGAAAGAAACCAACACAGGTTTTCAATGCATAGTTATACCACTTAGAAAGGGAGAAACATCATAATAGTAGAAGTACAAGAACAAATTACAGTACAAATTAAGAACAGAAATTATTGTAGACCACATTGAATCTCAGCATTTAGAAAATACTTTTTGCGGCTCATAAAACATACATGCTTTCACGCCTTTGCTACATACCCATGTTAATACATTTTATATTCTGTATTGTGTATATGTGTCACAGAAAGCAATGAAAATACACACAGAAAGCTGCCAGAAAGAGTTTTGTCCTGATTAACTGAGCGAGAAATGTTAATAAATGTAATGCTGCCAATTTGGTTCTGTACCACCAATTTGAAACAATTTGTTGTTCCATGGAACTTGAATTTCTCAATGTTCCACTTAGTTATTTTTAATTGGTGTTTTGTTTTGAAAGGTACCACATGTAACAAATTGAAACTTTTCATCTAGCAGAAAGTGAAGAATAGTGTAAACACTGGGACAACAAAATATTTCATTCTTTCGTAACTTTGTTACTTAAGTAAAAAACACAACCACATAATTACAGCCTTTTACTTGAATCCTCATGTTATGTTTAGAGTCTAGAGGTGTCAATGAAATGTATGCCAACTTCCTGAGCACATAAGGATGGGCAGGAAGAGCTAATCTGTTGAATTACATGATGCAACTCATACCTGTAATGTGTGGAAGCAGTAAGAGAATACTACCCATAGCTCTGAGTACCATGCCCCCACTTTCTATGCACAAGGGCAGTATTATGCCTTTTTGCTTGTGACGCATGAAAGTGTCAAACTTCCCATTTATTTTCCAGTTGTGTCTTTAAATAGACATAATACACTCAGCCAGACTGCCTATGTTTTCCACCACATGGCCATCACTGCTTGATTTGTCTTCTGGAAATGAGATGATTCATTTTTTCTTCACTGAAAGGCTTTTCCACATGTTACCCAGTATTGATAATCTCCAAGGAATTATATTTTTAGGAGATACAGTAAATAAGAAGGTGCAAAATCTGTAGCTGTCTCTAAGCATCTTTGACTGATTCACAAAGAATAAATTATTTCTGTAATATACTTTAAAGTGAAACAAATTTCAGGACTTCTACATACCTAAAAAAAATCCTAAGTTTACCTAAACGTGGATAATGTTATATCAAATTTTTGAATTATTTTCTTCAGGTTGAAGATAGAATCTGAAAGTATCGACTAGAAAATATATTATAAATACATGATTTGTCTTATAAATGCAAGTCTCTTTTATAATTTCTGCTTTATTCATTTCCACGGTACAGTTGTCATCATGGCATGGTGGCCAATAAACCTACAGCACAAGCTCAGATGCTCCTGTTAAGCTTGTTTACTGTATTGCTTATTTAATACAGCTTTGCACTCTACTAAAAGCCTTCAAAGCTACTGCACCTATTCTTTGTGTCTTTAAAATGCTGTTACCATCAGGACATTTTTCTGTTGGCAATTGGCCTAATATGAGGGGATAATTATAATATCAATTCTTCATTACCCAGCCCAATATAGGCAAAAAACCAAGGCAACAGAGGCAGCATTTTTCATCACGGGGACTGCTATAACTGATCATGGGGAGTCAGATCCCTTGGGGTTATCAGGTCCTACTCGGTACTATCTGTGCTGGGCCACAGCTTTCCCTGGCAGAGACATCCATGGATATCTGTGGTTTGTTCCTTATCTCTCCGAATACAGAAGGGCTTATTATCTGTAATGGAGCAAGTATGCTTGTGATGACAGGTATGGACTGACTCAGGACTGGCTTCTCTACAAGCCAATAAGGCCTATATATACCTACACATATATATCTGAATATCTATAAAAATCCTGCTAGGCCAAGCTGGCAGGCCAAGAGAAGAAAGCTCTTGCTGGCTGGTGGACTGGTCAGTCCAGACACATTCCTCTTGGCTACTTCAAACTTGTTTCTTTCTCTTTTCATGCTCAGGCAAATTGGTCAGAAAACTTTATATGGTGCAACCCTATTTCAGGGAATTTGAAGGATGAGGTTACTCTCCTTTCTGGGTAAAACCATGGGCCACCACTAGGTCCTCTCTATCTGTTTGGTAAAAATATTTTTAAAAGAAGGTGTTTTCTTAACAAATCATAAATATTGTCTCTCTCATATTCTTTTAAATAGTATAACAAATGTCTGGTAAATAAGTTCATACATTAATCAAAAGTTTGGTTAATTATGTAGCCAAAGTACTGCTGTTATCTGTCTGAAAAGAGGCTCCAGAAAGCAATATTATCATAACAGACAGATAACTTCTGATCTGTTACCTTGTAGCAACATTTCATGTAAGAAACTTTCAAATTCTACTTTTCTTTTTGCCAAAATATTAAAGAAAGATCATAAACAGTTTATTATTACCTGTTCTTCTCAGTCTACAACTGAATCTAGAAATGTATCACATTCCCTCCACAGTTCAATGGCAAATGGATCCTAAAATAAACAGTGCTTTACCTCAAGTGGACGTTACAGGCACATATGGATGGAACACACTATTCCTCTATGCTTTTGTTAAGCTTTGTAGGAAAGTACTTAAGACGGAAAATTCATAGCAAAAAATGAAATATATGTTCCTACTAGAATGCACATAAACAGGGCCTTTTAAAATTTCATCAGTCTGGTTTGTCAAATTTTGACATAATATAATGCATTCAAGGTTTTATAAGCCAAATAAGTCAATGTGATACCAAAAGGGAAGAAATTTGGAAGCCACAACTGCAATAGCTAAAAATATGTACACTCTGTTTAGTATAACAACTGTACCTTGTTGAGCATTTTGATAGTGATGGTCTTTTTTTGGTTACATATACAAAAACATGTTTAGACATATTCTAGTTCCATGATGTTTGAAAACAATTGAGAGAAATGTTTATCCCATTTGCATAGACATAGTGTTTGTTGTACTAGGGAAGGGCTGTACAAGGGAAGGGCTGCTCCATTCTCACTGCTGTGACAATCGAGCAACAATTTTTTACTCAGAAATTTGCTATATTCTAATAGAGTCTGGAGCATTTCTTCTTGCCCTGTCCTTCTGAGTTTAATTATCCACAATATACAGTTTGTTTGACCATTCTGAGTCAAAATATTTTTGTCCTTAAAAGTTCATATCTGACAAACAACATCATATATTTCTGGAAAGTTGAACAGAAACTAATGTCTATTGCTTTCTCACAGTGAAGTACTCTCATGGTGCAGGAAAAGTTTTCCTAATGCAGAGATGTCCTAACTACATGTACACATCTGTATTTAAAATACATAGATAGAATAATTGACCTATTTATCTCAGTTATTTCAATTTGAATTCATGAGAAGCTCCAGAGAGAGCTGTCTAGTCAAGCCAGGCTTCGTTGGTCTCAAAAATTTTGTGGGAAAACACAATGCAGAAAAACTCCCAAAACATTTAACAAGTCATTGCTGTTATAACTTTGTTCCTTGGCTGTTTCACACTGTTGCCACAGCAGTTGCATGCAGGGTTCATAACATTTAAGTGATGTTGATCAGGATGATGCCCATTTGCATCTCATAAGCCCACAGTTTGCACTGCATTCTTATGTAGTGGTGCACTGTTCTTTCACTCCCAAGTCGTATCCCACAACCTTCATCTTCATCTGCTGACTACTCAGTTCCTCCTCCATATTTATTTTAGAAGTTGACAGTATTTAAAAAATGGTCTTTCCTCTTCTAGGTACTAAATCCCTGATAAACTTCCATGAAATTTCAAGTATCTTTTTTTTTTTTCTGCTGTGAAACTACATGAACCTATACTTTACATAAGTTTAAATATGAACATTTCTTTACTAATCAGAAACCAAGACTTTTTGTTGTTGTTGTTTGTTTATTCCAAAATAATGTTTATCTGGTTGCCTGTTTCATAAACCTCTACTGAAAAGTCAAAGATTAAAACTAAGCATGCTTGTCCTGTGCCCTCAAACCAAGCAAGGCAGACGACCTCTGTTGTCTTGGTTTCCTGCTACTCAGTGTTTGTCAGACACTGATTACGAATAACACCCTGAGCAGTTATCTCTATATGGTATGTTTCTAACCCAAATGTCATAACCAATGAGTCACCATGAGTAAGTGAAATAAGATTACCTTTTAAAATAAGTTCACAGTAATCCTTTTCTTAAATGTCATAGCTAACAACTCATTCTTTTGCATGACATGCAACTTTGAAGTAAAACCCACTTGTGAATGTACAGTGACTTGGAATTTCCGTGATTAAGAAAGGAGTGGGTTACTTTTTCCATAGATCTTTATTTTGTACATTCTGAATTTCAAATCTGTTTGCCACAAAGACTTCAATTCAAGCATACCAGTATAAATACACTTCCAGTTCTTTCACACATTTAACGCTTTTTGTTTTGTGTTCACAACTCTTGATAGAAGGAGAGGAAATAAATCAGACTATTGAAAATTTGAAAGCTTTAAAATAAAATAATGAGTAAAGAATTTTCCAGTAGGTGGGGCAATAAAAATGAAAGGCGGGTCCCCTAAGAGTCACAAATATGGAAGATTATAGCAGAGGAAATGGCCAAGATTGGATAAGCAGGCTGAACAGAGAGAAACAATACCAGAGACAGGCTAAATGGTTCCAAAAAGGGGAATGGAAAGGGAATTTTGAATTGGTGATAAAAACCCCATTATCTAAGTTTCTTTAATTGACTGATGCTACAATGGATGTAAAAGAGAAAAACAAGGAGTCCAATGGAACCACTAACATTTAAATAAGTGTTTTGAGGGAAAGGCACAGACACAGAGAAATTCACTTAGAGTGGTATAGTTTGGGTGAGACCTGAATCTATTTCCAGGAATGGTGGTATTATTATAGAGACTAACAACTGCTATAAATTTTTCTGTGCTCATTAATATCCCATAGACTTATTACTCCATTTAGCCAATTTTTTATGTGCAGTAATTTGTACTGTTGGTGTATCTGCCACTGTTTTTCAGACCTGAGTGACAGATGCATGTTGGCATCCAAGCCCAGGTCCAACTGCAAGCTCAGAGGTGCTGTAAGTTTCTGGTTTTCATACTCAGGGTGAGAAAGCGTCCATCCAGCACCACAGCAACTCTGGGGCACAGCCTTGCTCCCTGGCAGGGTCCTGCTCTGCTCCAACATTGAGACGCTGTGCTTGGAAAGTCTTACACAACTTGTGAACCTTATGTTCCTTATCTTGGAAACATGCATATTTAAAACTTAAAAGAGATTGAAATCCTTGTCAGCTATTTTCACCACACAAATATGCTGGAGGGGCAATTTTTTGCTCTGTTGTACTAAACTGTACACATGGATTTGTGAAATGGATGCGGGTCTAAGACTGGGAAAGTCCTTCAGTCTAATCCCACCTGCAGACAAGCTTTATCATATTTTTTGCTTAGATAGCTCTTTAAAAAAGATTACTTCAATGGACAAACATTCTTTCCATTTTTTCAGACAGTCTCAAGGAGTTTTCTGTGAAAACCTAAACATTCAAGCTAAAATTTCTCCAGGAAATGCAGATCTTCTGACCAATTTTAGGTGTCCTCTACTGAAAATACACCATCAAAAAGTGATAACAAAGTGTGCTTTTAATTTTTTTTTGTTTTTAAATTATTTTTTATATTTTTAAATCCTCAGAATGCAAAGTCCATATTTATATCTCAGAAATGGGTCTTATTTTCAAGACTTCCGATACCACTGACCATTTCAAAGTCTAATTTAACAGCCAGAGCTCTAAATGTGGACAAAAGTTTATAACTTCTGTTGGAGAATACTTGGAAGGTAATAAGGGAATTTGCTAGCCTTGTTTCTATGCAGCTGCCTCTCACTTCTTTCTATCAAGAACTTCTCTTGAGACTACTAAAATAGTATTTAGAGTAACCAGTACAATTTTCTTGAAAGTTTTTTCCATTTTTGAAGATGTGCATGTCTAAAAATCTTACAAAACATTACAGGTAACAGATTTAGTGCATAATCTATGAAGAATTACCAAGTTCAAGTTCTGACCCTGTGCAGGATACCCCAAGAATCACACCACAACTAGTGGAAAAGGGGTTCCAGAAATAGTTAACTGTCATCATTGAGAGTAATGATTTTTCCATTATTTATAAAACTGAACCACTTTTCTCTTTCTGTTCAGTTTTAAAATACTTGTCAAACCACTCGTCCCCTTTCAGTCATATCCAAAGACCACTGAATATAGGAAGTGCTATACTGGGTTAGGTTAGTGGTCCACCCAGCATTGCATTCTGCCTCAAAAAGTAGCAATATGGGGTGTTTAAGAGGACATTGCAAGGCTGACTACTTAATGCAATTCTTTTAACTTGTGCTTCTCCAGCATTCATGACTGATGCACTTGGAATATAGAGGGAACATCCTTCCTAGTCATTTTAGAATCCATATATGGGCTTGATTTTCTTTAATGAATTTGTTGAACACCCTTCTACTGCTTGCATCCACAACCTCCTTTGACAATAGGCTCCAAAATTTCCTGATAGGCTGAGAAAATAATTGCTGATTAACCTGTTTTAAATCAACTTTTTACTAGTTTCATGGACCTCACTTGTTCTTATCCAGAATGACCAGCTGAATAGCAGGTCTCTGCTTAACTCACAACACATAAATGACTTTGTGAACCCAAATCATATTCCCCTTCAGGCTTTTTTCCTCTACATTGGAGAGTGCTAGCTATTGATAGTCTTGCCTCTAAGGGTGCCATCTTCTTAGCCCTTCTTTTGTTGCCCTTCTCTCTAACACCTTTAATTACAATGCACTTTTTCTTGAATTATAAATATCAGAAACAAACACAGAACTGGCATTAATGGATGTCGTTCTCGTGACTTTGATTCTGAAAGGCTGGGATGTCAGTGACTGCAGAAGTCCTGCTCTTTCCCCATCTGGCACTCAACAGTATGGCAGCAAGTTGGTGCACAGCAAATGTGAATCCTTGGCACCTCATTCAAAAAGCTCCTCCAGAACAATTGCAAAGTCTCCATGAGTAAGGTCTGCATGGCCATGAACAAGTTTCCCCCCTTATTTAAAAGAAAATAATTTGATTAATTCTCTTTCCCTTTGTCTGTTTAAAGAATATACAGTAACTCAATCAGACAATTAAGTTTCTTTAAAAGTATTTTAAGGCAGTAGAACAACTCTGACTGGTTATTGCACTGGCACGATTAAGACCAGGCCCAATTATTTCAAACCTTAAACAAATGCAAAACACATTTAGAGTTGGGAAGCCTGTAGTATCAATGGTCTCTGCAAAAATTATAGCTAAATGTTTCTGATTATATTAGTTTAGGATTTTAGTGAAGTCATTCAATGGGCAAGTCTACACACAGTGTTTCCTTTTAGGAAGCTAACAGATTCTGTTTCCAATTCGAATGAGAATGTTTCCAGGCTATGCAGCACTGACTCCTACCACCTCTGTGGAGACTGTGTGTGCTTTATCTCTGTGTGATTTATTGTATGACACTGAGCAACAGCTGACACTGAGACCCCAGTACCACAAACCATTGCCCAGCATCACATCTCTGCATTCATGCAGAGATTCAAACTGTCCCTTCAAAAGGAAGTTTTCATCAATGTGAGTTCCAGTCAACACAAAAGTCAGTTGGGACCTTGTAATCTAGTATTAAGAGATGTTCTTGAATCTTGCATATTCTAGTTTTATTAATATAGGTACTAGGAATGCAGTTTCCAGAAGCAGTGAAGACTTATTTAAACCTAGGTGACTTTTAGTTTTTTTTTTTATTATTTTATTTTTTATTTCCATACTCTTTCACTTTGACAGTAGAAATCTTCCCATATACTGTAATAAACAGGAAACAGAGCTCAGGAAAGTTGCAAATCAGTAAAGTTGATGTTAAAGTGTTCTTTCAATAAGAACTTTCTAATTGATTGAAAGAGGAGTATTTTGCTACAGTATACTTGAGGTGAAAGAATTCATATTAATCCCTAGTGAGTTTTGAAAGTTACTTGATTTCCTTGCTGCTGCTCTACCTGAATCCTGCCCTGTCTAATGTGGAGAGAGAAGCCTGGAAGCCCAGCTGCCTGTCACCAAGCATGTCCACAGCCTGTCCCTGAGGGCTTTCTAATCTCCTACCCTGTACTAACCAGCAGACTGTTAAACTTGAAGATGCCAGAAGCACCTGTATTTCATACTAGCGCAGCTCTTAGGGAAAGTGGGAAAAAATTGTGCTTAATTTATGTTTATGAATGCAACAAATGTGAGGAGATGTGAAGAGAATGCAACAAATGTGAGGAGATCAGAATATTATGGAATTAAATTTCCCTACAGAACATGGCAATGAAAAGATAGTCATCCTAGATGAAAATCTTTATTTCCTTGATGCATCCAGACAATGTGAATCCTCTTTCCACTACTCAGCCAATTGGCTGACATAAGTAGTGCTTAGAATAGCTCTCAGGGTACATTAGAGAACAGGATCTTTCTTTTATGTTATTTATTATCTATGTTGGCTGTTCTTCAATATTTTCATCATCTTCATAGCGACTGTGTTTCCTTCCAGCATTTCCCACCATCCTTGGGGACTCTTAAACATTTATGTCTGCACTCAACAGGAGAAACTGAAGATTTTGTACGTGACTTCAAGCTAAATCATAGGGTAATGTGTTAGGGAAATCATGATATTCTGGCAGATCTGCCAATTTTATTTGCAAGGAGAAGTATGGAAAAATTGTACTTGCTGCAGTCAAGGGGCAGATGTACACAGTAACATAATAAAGGGTAAGGCAAGTATTTAACAAATAATATAATTGTTTGCACTTCTGGCTTCTGTAGATTGTTATTGGCATATCAGCATTTAGACCCTTGAATTAAAGGGGAGACTGGTAGTCTTATCTCAAAGATACCACACTTATTTTCCTTCTACCATTCTAGAATTTCAAAAGAGAAAAGATAAGGAAAACCCTGAATTATCAGAGAAACCTGATTTTTAGTATATAGGTACTCAACACTTTTTTGAGACTATCAGGCTGTTTTGAGGGCAAGGATTTGGGTTATCCATTAGTCATTTTTCTAAAAATATTTTACATCACATATCTTATCCATGAGTGACTCTGAGGAGGCAGATCAGCATTTATATTTTTTTATAAGAAATGGCTTTAAGAATAGGTGTTTAACTTGGAGCTGTTACCAGCCTATTTAGAAATATGATATGGGATTCAACACCAGTGAAATATGATTATTACCCAACTATGATATGTTTTTCGACATGCTATTCATTTATGAAACACACTTTACTCATCACAATTGTATTCCAGGTTGTAATTTCTTGTGTTAGATGGCTGAATTTAGCGTTCCATTAAAATACCAAGTGACAAAAAGTTTTCATTGTCTTTCAATCAAACTTTTTACAGCTAACCCAATAGTTTTATCAATTCCCTTAGATCATCTAATGACACTAGCAATTGCAAACAAATAATTTGAAAATACAGTTTATTTTTGGCTGATAACAAGAAGTCTAAAAGCTCCACAGTAATTATCAAATTAATTCAAAATATTTAACTTTATTGCAAATTAATCTCAAACAACTAAAACACCAAGTATTTATGCTTTGGCTGCCCTTTATGCTCTAGGGAGACTTCTTCTCTGATTTCAGACAGGTCTGGGACAGTTTGAGAACTGTCATAGATGGCTACCTTTTTTCTCCCATTGTGAGTCATTAATGTCTCCATTTTAGTCCTGATGCAACACATTCAGTGGGAATCATCCTATTAACCTTAGTGAGATTGTGACTTTGAAGTTAAAGTAAAAAAGTTCCATGTTTTCTTTGACAAATCATCATATAATTTAAAAAAATCACTTAAATTCTAGTTCTGTATGAAGCAACACAAATATAGAGGATTGACCACAATTTGATTTTTTTCTACTTTTTTCAAACATTTCTGTCACAGAAAAGGTATAATTTTTCCCTATAATCTACCACCAACTCGGCATGGATGCTCTGCTCCAGCCCTCCTCTGGAGTCTAAATAACATTTTAAATTGAGTTTAAGTGTTTCAGAAGTACAAATGTCATGAGAAGTTAAATAAACTCTTCTGAATCAATGCAAAAAACTCATTAGTGCTTATACAATAACGTAGCAAAAAAATAATACTGTGCACTAAAAAAATAATGTGCATTGATGTGATCACTATAAAGGGGAAAAATTTAATATTTCAGGATCAGATAACTTTAACATAGTCTTTTAAATCTAAATATGTGGCTGTTTATGAGTGAAAGGAAATGATTTCAAGTAGGCTAGATTTCCAGGTAACCAACTTGCATTTCTCACAGAAAGCACTTTTTCAGGGTTCTCTGAAGTGTCGTCTATTTTTGACCTTTAACACCTTCACTTTATGAAATTTATTTAGAGGTAACCATGAAGAAGTAGAATAACCATTCAATGAATATTTTTATTACCTTGTCTTTACCAGAAATTTTAAAAAATCTATTTTCTCAGATTTTGTACTATTTTCCTGTCTCCCACTTCTTCATCTCCAGTCTCAGAAGACTGCATCACTTGAATCTTTTCCAAAAACTGCCAGTTCATATTTTTGACTGCCTGAATAAGACAGTGCTTTGAAGACTTTATATTGGCTCTATTATTTCATTATTTTAATTTCAAGTATGGCCTCTGATTCATGGTCATAGGTTTAGAAGGATTATTATGGAAGCTCTTCTTTCTGTTACCTGTCAACAAAACTTACTTAATTTGTTGTGAGATGAGTGCCCTCCACTTTCAACTCTTGAGAATATTTCTGAAGATTACATTGGTAGCTTTTCAGCCTTAATTACTCTACTTGCATAGCTCATCTTCATCATTAAGTACTGTGTAAATATTTACTTAAAATTTTATGCCATATACAGAAAAAAATGTAAAATGGTTGTCTCAAAGCAGTATTTAGGGAAGAAAAAAATTTCTAATAAGCTGCTATATCTCTTGTCTATTCCAGGTTTATACTGGGTCCTCATTGCAGAAGCAAGGTTGTAGTTTTCCACAGGCTTGTCTTGCAACAGAAACAACACAAATTAGTACAATAAACTGTTTGTGTTTTATGATAAGATAAAGACCTTTTCCTGAAAGTTTGTTTTGGGCTGAAAACATTTTGCAGTACTGATAACTCAGTGTAAGCCATTTCGCTATTTTCCTTCATCTGAACCTGGCTGTAGCAATCTACTTAGACCTACTACAGAACTTAATTAACTCTCAACTTCCTTGAAATAAGAAACTTGTGCTTGCCCTTGTATCAGTTTCACCAGCAAAATGTAGGAAACTAGGAGTTTTCCTGCTTTAAGCCTATGAACTGCCTTTTTACAAGCCAGTTGACATTTGACATGGAGAATAGGGGGAAAGTTGGTAAGATTATTTTCAGACCTGTTAATCCTGTGTGCATATTGTGATCTATACTGGTGCTGTGCTCAGCACAGAAGATCAAGAGCACAATGTTAATGTACCATTTTCCTTGTGCATAAAATACATTTCTTCTCCTCTAATGTCCATTAACCTAGATTGTAGAGAGCGAACATTTTTCTTTATAGTGGAAATGTTTCCCTGGGTAGGCACACTTTCTAAAAAGATTTGGGTACTGTTATTGGATACTAATGCACAAAGTTTGGAAACTCTAACTTTGTGATGGTTAGAAGTAATTTCCATGAAGAAATACTGCTGTGGACACTTAAATTTCAAAACAAAAACAACAACAAAACCTCAGGGGAAGTTTTGTGGTTTTATGAAAACCAACGAACATAAATGTATATGATCTAAATTTTTTTTTTTGTCATTCAGCTGTAATATGGTACGCGCTTAAATGCGATTTTGTAGTATGACATATTAGAAAAAATGTCAAACTTGCTATTTTCTATGCAGACTGAAAAGCTGCTCAAATAGGATTTGCTCTGATTTCTCTTCAATTAAAATAGAATGCAAATAGCTGAAAGTTCTTAAACAATGTAAACAGCAACGGTAACGGTACTATTAAAGATATCTGGCTGTAATTTTAGCTTTTAACACGCTGTTTTTAATTTTTTCCTTCATGTCACTGGCAAAAATAAAAGTTTCTGTCTTTACAGGGCCAAATGAACAACAATGTAATGGAAATATTAAGATATATCTCTTCACATATTTGACTTATATTTTTAGCTTAATTTCCTACTTCAAGAGAACTGCTGACTAATAATTCACGCTCTCAATCCTTGCTTTAGTTATTTCATGTAATTTCTTTCTTACTTTAAAATCTAGCAAGGAATGCAGCTTTTTGTAAGTTGCATAACAGTGAAACTCTCATGATGGTCTCCAGATCTCCCCTGGAGAAAGAGGCAAACCCCCCACGCCCCTGCTGAGACCACCTAGCACAGTGAAATCTATGTCCCATCTGTAGGATGCCAGTGACACATTATGAAGTCTGTTATGATTATTTGCCATCTTTTCAGTTGCCACCACCATACTTACTATCGTCTGAAAAAGATGATCAAGAATTTCACTTTACAGACCTTCAGTTTCTCTACTGACCTGGTAAGACAGAGATTTTTGTGAATGGAGTAGTAGAAGGCTTGTTTATACACTGACTGATTATAAATAAGTTTGTTCTTTCCATTCTCAAGTTAATACTGGGGGTTGTCCTGGTGTTTAGAACTTACAGTAGAACGGAAAAGTTCTTCCTGAGTTTCGAGATTTCACACTCCTTAATTCTTCTGAAAAAAAAAAAAATTCTCCAGTCCTTAATAATAGTAGTTTTGTCAGAAGTACTATTAACCCTCTGCAGTCTCAAACCTGTAAAAATCAAAGCTATTCAGGTCAATTTTGAGGAAGAAGGAAAGCTAAGATTGCTAGTATGACAAAACAATCAGTTACAAGCAGTTTTACTCTAACCCTTTATAGAGGCTTGCAAAAATGTAGCAAATTTTGAGGTAGCAATTGACTCTCTTATTTTGAAAGCCTCAAGTTTCCTCAGAGTAATTTCTGTAACTAAAGGAACAAGAAGTTTCAAAAATATTAAAATTTGTTTTGCAATTAGCAGTTTAGACCATAGGGACACGCAGAAATAGCATAGTTCCTCTGTTTGCCAACAACAACATGGTTATTAAGAAATTTTTATTGTTGTGGATCTATTTTTTTCTATCTGGAGTTATAGTGTCAGTGATGATTTAAAATTTGTGTAACAGAAAAAAATAAACTTCCCTATCTTGGTTGAAAATGCTGCTTCCATTATCAACCTGTGTGCTTGAGTTCTTCTGGAACAGATATTAATATTTACCGCTGGAGAAATTTGTTAAAAATATAATAAGCAAAAATTTTCTGTTTATGTTTGTGAAGATCTGATTGGTACCAGAGACCCAGGTTCAGCAAAAGAGGGAATTCAGATCTTAATTGCTAAATATTTCACGGCTCTGTCTTTTCAGCCACCTGCTGTGCACCAATATAGCGAAATGAGAGATAAAATTGTTTGTGGAAAAAGTCTTTTCAGTCCTTTTATATTACATTTAAATAGTGTCTATTGCATACCATGAAGGAAACCTTCAGAATTCAAATATATATGAATATGGTTGATAACATTATTTTTCATTTATAGTTTTTAAAACGTTGCTCTGGTTATTGACATTTTGAGCAATAATATGCAGTTATTTCTAGGTCTTTTTCCATAAGCAAGCAATGATAAGGAAGAAGCTTTCAAGTTCAGTAAGACTAGAGGAATAAAAGTCAAAAAATAAAGTGGCATTTTTGGTATTTTATACTCTCTCTTTTGGAGGCACATGGGTATAGTTGAAGATTTCACCATTATGCTGATAATGTTCAAAGAAAATTTAGACCTTTTTTCTACAGATACGAGTGTTTATGCACTGCTTGAATATTCCAGTTTAGGCAATCTGTGGCAACAGGATAGGAAATGGATTCTTAAAGACCTTCCAAGAAGTTAGTTTCACATCACCCAGACTGTTAAACTCACCTGTCAGTTCAGTAATGCATGCCACTTGAGCGGCACAGGACTGGCAATAAAAACATTCAATGTCTGAAGATATTTTAACTGATGATTGGTAATGTTAAAATCAAGGGTTTCTTTTAATGGTCATTCCACTTAGTGATCCCTGTGTTTTACTGACTTCCAGGTTATCTGGTCTTGAAAATAAGTTCCTTGCAGCAGAGATGCAAACTTTTCATTGTGCACCACAAAACACTTAGGATGTGGGTCAAACTACTAATGCCATATTACATTCTTCTTTCCATGTTCTGGACTGTAATCCCACTCGTTGGCCATGTGCACCAATTTTATAAATTCAGTATTATGTTTAAATCCCAATGAGATTGCTCAAGTTATTCAAACATAAATCTTTCTAAGACTGGGGTCTAAGGGTATGTAGTCCCAGGGCAGGAAAAGTTTTTAGCTTTTCTTCTAAAGGGCCAAGCTCACTGTCAGACATAACAAATAAATAATACAGTGGAAATATCATTATCTGAATCACAAGCCTATTTTTACAAAAGTATCATGTTCCCTAGTGGTTGAGACATTATTCCAGGCTAGATCAATCTTGAGTTCATATTTCAACATTACATATCATAGCATAGCCAAATACTATGTAATTCATCCAGGAGTCAGGAATCCATGGATTCTTATTTACCATTAAAAACAGCATAGCTTTTTTTTTCCAGTAAAGAATTAAGATTATACCATTTTCTTTCCATGAACATAGTAAATATAATATTAAAACAGAAAATCTCTACTTAATGTCAAATACTGCCTTTCATTTTTATAAGGGCTGTGATATGTGCTAACCTTTTAATTTTACCTTGATAATACCTACTTCCCTGTATTCAGTTGCACATAGTACCTGGAGTTAATTACCCTGCACGTTCTTGACTTGTGTTTACATGCACAAGTTACCTCTATAGTAACACTTGAGATCAGCCCAGCAGTGACATCCTTTCCAGGTCAGTGAGAACTGCAAAACCCTGTAAATTTCAGAGTCTAAGTGTTTTTCTTCCTGACCTGTAAGAAATTCTGTCTGGGGTTTGAAAGTGTACCATGTGCTGTTGAAGAACACTATTCCTTTCCTGCAAGACAGGATCTGCTACACCACTGTCACCAACACGTTTTTCTTGAACTTATTCTGAGAAAACTCAAATAGTGGAGATTCTGCTCCACCTCTATGGAATATGTTTCACAGTCTTTACCACTAGAGAGTCTTCTTTCATGTCTAACCAAACTCTTTCTTTTGTTATTAAATGGTAGTAATTATATTCGATTTTCATGCTCTATTTTGTTCCCTTTTCCAACCATGCCAAACTTTTGAGATTTTTTACCTAAGAACAAGGTTTCAGCAACAAAAAATAGAGTCATTAAATGCTAGGTCATTCAATTCTCTGGAGTCTTAAAATTACATATAAAAAATGTTTTATCTCTCATCCTTTGATGCAGTTCATTGGACAGAATTGAAAATATGGGTATGAGGGTTCAACCTGCTCAACTGCCTCTTCACAATAATCACTGATTTTCTTTCCTTGTTTGTCGGTAATTTCTAAACACCTTATTTCCTAATAACAATATTACCTCAAATTATTCCTATATGAAACTATTCAGAATTACAGGAAATGGGTTTTGTGCTGTGACTTTGGAACTACAAAACCAAGTCTTCTGTGGTGTGGTGTAAAAACTAAAAGTGAAAAAAAAGCTCCAACATTATAATAATTGTAATTTTGTCAACCCATTCCTCTTTCTGGGAAGTGTTATCCAGGGAAGCACCATGTGCTGCTTCTTTTCCAGTTCAGGGAGCAATTCTGCAGATACTCTCATAGATCACCTTTTTCTACTCTCTGTCACCTGAACTGAGAGATGGCAGCCCAGCATCTCTCACACACCATCTAATTTTTCAGCTGAAAGTCACCATCCCTGTCCAGCTGAGGTGGAGGCCTGAGTTGTTATGAAAGAAAAGATTGGTTCAACATTTGGGTATTGTTCAGGTGAATTCATACTGTGAATCATTGTCTCTATCAGACTGGTTTACTCCAGCTTGCATTTCTATCCTGGTTACATTACTGGTGCCAGTATTTATTCAAGTCCTTACCCACTTCCATCTATGACATTCTTCTCCCTCTTCACTTTTCACGACCTTTATTCTACCCAGAGACTACTGTTTAATTGCTGCTCTTGGGACCAAATTGCTGTTCATTTTCACCTTGTTTCCTCCTGAATGAGGAAAGCATTGAAACTAGTGGTCAGACCTAAATGGTAGCATAGAACATGTTGTATTCACCACTTGGATGGAAGGGACTGCTCAGGGAACAGAACGTGAATGAGCTGAGTATACCAGCTCTTTCTGCTTTCAGATGTGTCCTGCTTCCTTCTTAGTTATTTCCCATTCCTTGTGAACTGGTGAATTTCATGGATTCTGTTTTTAAAGATTTAGTTTGAGGCTGGCCAGAGGCCAGGAACTACCCAGGCTCGCTGACTCCTCATAGTTGAACTGAGGAGAGAAAAAAAAATTCAAAGCGTCCACGAGGTCCATGATCAAATGATTCGAGAGAGGCTTTAACTTAAGAGATATAAGAGTAAATTTATTATACTAAAACTAATAGAAAAGAAAAATTTAAAAAAGGGAAGTAAAATGAGCTTTTGGAGAACACCTACTTCCTTCCTCCACCCCCTCCTCCCAGCTTTACCTCCTACCCAAATGGCGCAGGGAGACAGGGAATTGGTGGGGGGGGATATTTTCAGGTCAATTCATCATAAT